>SCLH01000693.1:273490-309154 GCA_004367855.1 Oikopleura vanhoeffeni | reverse complement strand
CTTCTAACCGCGTAGCATAATCGAGTTTCTAGTGCGCAAACTTAAGAATGACGCTTTATCTTGAGATGGTAACTTTTTCATAGTACAGCTCTCACAATGTCCAAACTCAATATAGTTTGGGTGGCAAACCTCCCTCCATAGATGTTTCACGCCAAGAATCTCAACTGTTTGTTTTCGATTATGAAGCAAGAAATGAATTTTTCTCCCATTCGAGATTTATTTTTTTCATAAAGAAGTTCGGTTATATTATTTCCTTATTTTACGCAAATTAACACCAGGGCTCCAAAGTCGGTTTCCAGCCTCTTTTTAATAATTGGTAGTTATTAAGTTCCCAAAAAAGCTTCAAATGACCATAATATTCTAAGAAAAAATTGGTCCAATCGGACAATTTTCATTTTTTTCTGCGAATCTTAATTGTTTTTGGATATCGCTGGTCATTTTTTAATTTTATTTTAATTTTCCTATATATATAAAAAAAACAGGGCGAAGCCCCTTTTTTTTTATAGTTTATATCAAGAATTGATTCATCTTTTATTCTTTACGATTGCCTTATTCTAGTTATTCTCTGTAGGTCTCACACATTTGGCTCCGTCAACTTTGTGAGGAATCAAGACTTTGACGGTGGCTCGCGTAAAGAGGTTAATCACCTTTTTCTGGGCGAGTAACTTGACAACAAAAAAATTGGCAGAAAGTTGAGAAAAATTTGTTTTTAACTACTCGGTGTTCTCACTTGAGAGTATTTTATACTTGGGACAACTAAAGCTGTCAGCAATTTTTAATCTTCCAAAAATCTGAGATAAGATACTCAAACAGTATATATATATACTAAGTTGGCCATGTACAACAAACATATGTTTTTAAATCAATTAAAACAAATTTTGCGTGAGCATGTTCTCTATTTGAAATATAAGTGTTTTGGCACATGTGCTCAAGATTCGGTCGAAAGAATCGAAATATAGAAAGTTTTGGCTGGTTGGTATGACACAAAGTTATTATACGGAAGTTAGGCTGGTATGATTTCCTTATGAACAATTTTTAAATTATGCAAAAATGTCTTTTTAAATTTACCGCCCGATCCTTCTGTAGACGCCCAAAGCATTTTCATTTGAATTGCCAGTCGCGTTATAAATGAAAAAACTATCGAACCTCAAAGATTGCCTTTGAACAATAGTTGTGAGTTTAAAATTCTGATTCCGTGAACAAAAATATGCGAATTTTGAAAGAAATTTTAATTTCAATTTATTTTCTAACTTATTCTGTATTAACATTTTGTATAATCGTATTTATTTTTAATACTAACAGTTTCTCAAAAAAAATTGATTAATCTCATTTGTTCATAAGACCTGATGCTACTATTGGTTAGGTGCAAATGTTCATAGTTAAAACTATTCAGATATTTAATTTCTAGTGTGAGAAGTCTTAGTTTCTTAGTTAAATGTTCACCAGTTTCGAAAATCGATCAGAGGAGGTCGAGGTGGTTTCGAATGAAATCCGAGACTGCGTTAAAGCTAGCTTCTTAAATACCAAAAAATTGATAGGATTAGAATTTTCATTCTCCGCAAATTTCACAATTTTTGCGGATAATATTTTTCCAACAACCCCCCCCAGAATTTCCATTAAAATATATTGAACATTTTTTAATTGAAATTTTCATCGCAAATCTACATGCGCCAGTGAGAGGCTGTATTTTCACAGCAGGATAAATTTACAGTTGGTTGAGATTACCCGAATAGCGATTTTGTAACTATAGTTTTGTTCACTTTCTAGCATTGAAGAAATACTTCCAGTTTTTAAAAAAAATTATGCATTGGACGGGCCGGCTGTTTTCATTTTGTCCCGATAAGAAAACATAAAACGAGTCGTTACTGCCGAGACAATGAACCCGATTTTTTGAATTTTATCTTTTCAAAGAATTATGGAACAATTTGTCGGTTATCCAAAAAAACTGAATGCCCCCATTTAATAAGTCTACAGTCATAAAACAGAGCTCATTTAATCATTCTAAAGCTAATTACAGAATCCGGCGTTTTGAGTTGTAGCTAATTTGTCGGACAGTCACTGATCATCAATCGATTAAACGTTGTAAAATTTTTTTAACTTGANTGATAAAAATAACTGAGCCGAGTTACCGATAGGGCATAATGAGAATTTCCAGTTAAGGTTTGAACGGTAAAAATCGACAAGCTCAGATTTAATTGATAAAAAGAACTTAAATTTTCTGTGCTGACATTGAGCAGAAAAAATTGTCGAAAAAAGGTCAATCTTTAATAGGTGCTGGTTGCTTGAATTGAATTTTCTTGATAAGAAAATAAGTTTGCCGGGCTATCAGGAAACAAGTTAGATAAGCCATCTTGTAAAACTATCTTTTAGCCTGTTGATCAAACTTTTTTTATTTTTTGGTATGCATACACTTTTTACATATCCCTTTATCACACTTCTGTTACGTGTTGGTCCTTGATCAGCAAACTTAGTGTGTTTTTAAGTAGGAACGCCCTAAACGTAACAAAAGTGTGATGAAAGGATATAACTTGTGATATAAGCGACACAAGACGACCCAAACCGAAATGATAAACCTATCTCCCCTGAGGTTTTATATCGAAATCAGTTGACATTTTTACATACCGTGTACAAATGGTACGTCAATCTTTATTTTGAGAATTTTTTTCAAATTTCGGTTTATTTTCTCCAGAATATAAAAACGATTTTATGGCAATTATTCGACAGAAAAACTATCTCCTTCGAAAAAATATTATAAAATTCCGTCAATTATTTTTATGCTAGCTCACACAAAGACAGAATTGTACAAAAGCATTTTTTGAGATTTCGACCTCAAAGTTTGGGGCCAAAACTCGAAAATTTATTTTTTGAAGACCGATGAGAAAAACATCGAAAAAAAGTGCCTCAAAGTTTTTGTTAGCAAACTCAAACGAAAGTCACAGAAAATTGGCTGACGCCAAAGTGATATTTCGAAGTTTCAGGGGGTAAATGGAAGCAAACGTTATTTTTGAATTTCATTTATGAAATTTTTTTTTGGAAAAATACTCCGTAAACTGGAAAAAGCTATCTCCTCTAAAATTGACCTGAATTTCTTTAAATATTTTTATGTCAGGCTTCAGAAAATTAGTCCAAACAATCCATGAGAGCCCGATCCTCGAAATTTTGTCTCCCACGGAAAATTTTTCTTCAGCGCAATAATCGTTCAAATTAAGTTTCCGTTTTTGTGTTGAATATAACAATTTGAAAAAAAGAAAGACGTTGGAAGAGAAAGCACTCCAGTGTTTTTTCTGGAGCCTTATTGAACGTTGCTCTGTGAGGCTTTGTGCAGTACTGGCCTTTCCATATTAGCTCGAAACCACGGAAATAGACTCATCAAAATAGACTCATCAGCGACACCCACACCCATGAGCGACCATTAATGAAAAAAAAAATTTTAGAAAAATTTTTATTGCCACAAAATGCGCTTTAAAGGTTCAAGCAAACATGTTTATTTGAACAATGTAACTAAGATTATCGATTTTCACTCAAAATTGATTTATAGACACGCTTTGCATAGCCTTTGCAGTGTCATGGCATAACAAACACGACCAAAGTGTTTTGTCTCCAACGGAACTTCATCTAAAAAACGTTTACTATCTCTTTAGCGCATATAGCTCATACAGTATGAGTCATACTCAAGACAATTAGTCAGACAAAATAAGTGGGATTCGAACACGCGGCATAGAGATAGTTAACGGTTTTGAGATGGAGTTCAATTGGGTAAAGGGTATACATTGTGGTGCTTTGCATAATCCAAGTCAGACAAATCACAAAAAAAAATGCATATCATTGTTTAATTTTCTCAAATTTGGTAAATTGTCAAAAACTTTATATTATCAAGATAGTTGTTTAGCACATTGTACGTTAAATATTTTTTTTGGTATAGCTAACTTCAATTCTTGCAAGCCAAATTTTAACACGAGAAATGATTTACTAACTTATCGATACTTGGTCAATTTATTCTTAGATGGCTATGCCATCATGGCATCATCTGAATCCTGGTGAACTAAGAATGTTACTAAAACATTGGCCATCAAAACCAGCATGTCATGACAATTTTATTTATTTGCATTTTCTAAATTAAAACAATATCTATATAAGCTTTCGACTTTATTTCAGAATCATTGTCAGTAATATTTTGTCTTGACTGGTGAATTTTGAAGAATATGTTTTGCAGGTAAGCATGCCTCGAATTGATTGGCAAATTAAAGGCAAATTAAAAGAATATATCTGACAATGATTTGAAATGAATGGAAAGCTTATATAAATGTAGTTTCACTATAAAAAATGCATAAAATTTATCGCTGGGTAGCTGATTTCAACTGGGTAGCTGAGAACTTTACTGGGTAGATTTTTACTGGGTAGCTGAGAAAATGCATATCCTTTTCGGAACAGAACTCCATCTTAAAAACGCTTACTATCTCTATAGCGCGTGTTCGAATCCCACTAATGTTGTCTTAGTGATTATATTGAATATGATTATAGGCAAGGGTCTTGATAATGGAACCACTAAATTTTATTGGTGCGTAATCACTCAAGCAATCACTAAGACAATCACTTAGACCACATCAGTGGGATTCGAACACGCGCTGTAGAGATAGTAAGCGTTTTTGAGATGGAGTTCCCTTCCGAAAAGGATATAATATATATCGCCGGGTAGCTGATTTTTTGCTCGGAAGGCCTACGCATATCCCTTAATCACTTTTTCCTTAGATTGCGTAGCCACTACTCTTTATACTGTGTGATTTTAACTTTGTGGCTACGCTATATAAGCAAAAAGTTATAAAGGGATATATCTCGCCAACAAACAAACAATTTCATTTATTTAATAACTTTTATATCCCTTATTCACAATTTTGTAAATATCCCGGCCCTGATGCGGAAACGTTGTGTGTTTTTTAGTACAAGGGCCAAGATATTTACAAAAGTGTGAATAGGGGATATTGCTCTCAATAAAATAAGTTGAGACTAATTTCTGAAACCAAATTCAATTTTTGAATAATTAATCAGAAATTATGTCGTTAAGACGTGAATTGTGACCAAATTTCCATTTTTACAGCATTCGTTTCGAGTGATCTACTGTGTTATCCAAAAAAGATGGACGAACAATTCATATTTGATATCCTAAAATTGATATCAAACATCTATGAAAATGGAAACTTTGACACAATTTACCTCTCAATCTCATAATTTCCATGAGATTAATAATCTTAATAAAAATTTTATCTCAGATTATTCATAAATTTATCTCAGGAATTTGTCTCAACATAAAATAAAAATTCGATATCAAATACAACATAAAATTGATATTTTGGCAAATCAAGCTGATATCGAAGACCGACGTATCAATTTGAGATTTATTCTAATATAAATTAAGTGTTTTTCGTGAAGGCTTATTTACGGTCCCTGTGTGAGCGTAAATTACGCTGCGAAAGTTGGATTGTATCAGAAAACAAAAAGTGCTCAAATGAAATTAAGGACTGGTGCATGCCAATTTGTACGATATCACTTTTGGCAGTTCACGGAGAAAGTTCGTCGGAAAATAGTCTAATCGGCAACACCCACAACTTTACAGAAATTTCCATTCAAAAACGGGTTTTTTGACTTCCAAATTCGATCACAAAAGCCCACAGCAGGAATATGTTTTTATGGCAAGATTGTCCATTTCGGGCTTTACGATTGGTGTCTCCTCCTTTTTACGTACTTTTTAACGTACTACTTTTTATAATTTATAAACAACGTTCGCGTGAGCATCTTTCAGGTTTTTAAGATATAATTTAAGTAAGTTTCAAGACTTCAAAGATTGAAATCTAGAAATCTCAAAAAGTTGTGGGCAGAGAAAAGTTTTAATTTTTTGGCCAACAATTTAAAATAGTGCAAAAGTTTTATGATCTTTTTGATCATTTAATGAAGGTCGATGCATTCGAATAAAGAAAGCTTCGGCTCTACACAAATCGGCGTAAGTTTTGAAAATTTTTCTGCAGTATATTTAAAGTGGTCCATGAAGAATTTATCCCTAATTCTTGTTTTGAAATGGGCACCAGATGGGAGGTATGTGGATTTTTTCATACTCAATAGTTTTTTAACATAACAGGCACCGATGAATGTGGTAGTAGGTCTTTTTAGCACGAGAAAATGTTGATGAAGAGAAGTGTTTCGAGAAAATGTTACTACTTTTAAGTACATAAATTGTATTTCCATAAATGAACAATATTTTTTCTTCCAAACTTGAACGTATTTGTGAGAAAGAAATGTAGGAGCGTGTAAGAGCTGAGCAAGTTGACTAGAGCGACGCAACTCACGAGCGGTTTTGCATAAAACTATTAAATATAAAAGTTAATTAATTATGAAACTAATCCAGAACACATTCATAATAACTTTATTTTACATTAAACTTCGAAATTACTTTTAAGAAAAATTATTCATACGAAAATGATTATATAAAAAGATTTATGTATTTCGTTCCGTTTTTAAGCTTTAAAGCACAACAGAAGCAACTTACAAAATCGGATTATCCAAATTGGTTAACCTTCACTTGCGACAAAAAATGCCCATGACCATTTTGTGGAGATTTTACAAACTTTGTTTGAAAGTTAACCATATATCTTAAATTTTTTTGTAATAGTTTTGTTTTCGACAAAAAATCTGTTTAAAAACCTAAAGATTTATAAATTGTTTTTTTTACTTCACCGAAAATACCGTATTTTATCTTTAAATCACTACATGAGTTATGTAACATAATTTATGTTTAAATATTATAATCTGTGTCGCGACATGTCGGTTCATAAATTTTTAAATAAACTAACTTTCAAAAAAAAAATTCATAGTCCATTATAATTTATATTTGAAATTCTCGCCTTTGTTTCAAAAAAAGTTCAAGCACAAAAACGAAAGTTAACCATATCGGGAAATTTTTTATTAGCTGAATATAATAAATGAAATAAAATGGTCTGAAGCAGTCCATAGTATTACCATTCAAAATAAAGTATTATGTTTATGTGTGATGAAAGTGTATCTTCATATAAATAATTATGATTCAAAGTATTAACAAAAAAAGTTCTTAGTCAAAGAGTCGCTTTTAACAATGCATTTTGTTTAACTTATCCAATGACCGGTAAACCCGTTCTCAGCGAAAATAGCGATTGTTACCTTATTTTGGGTTCTCTGAAAAAACCGCGCCAATATAGATACAATTTTGGAACACGGTGATTTCAAATGCTGGCAATTTTGTTCGAACTTTTTTCGGCCGCACCAATGGTGAGTTACCATTCAAAATAAAGTATTATGTTTATGTGTGATGAAAGTGTATCTTCATATAAATAATTATGATTCAAAGCATTAACAAAAAAAGTTCTTAATTTTTAAATCCGGTGATTTGAAAAAAGTAATTTATAAATTTTTAACTAGAATTGATGACTGAATTGATGAATTTTCAGCGCCATTCTTAATTTGAACGTAAAATCAAGAACTTCTTAATTTTTTATAAAATTTTTCTCCAAAATTTGACGGGTTGAACTTTTCATTCAAACTCAAAATTCTCTAAAGAGAAATACTACGAATATAAAAATGACATAAGTTGAAGGACTCATAAACAGGGTTGCACTCGGGAGCATTATCTACCCAAGAAGAACGGTAATCTTAATTCACAAAATTTAATTTCAGAAAAATATATTTTGTAGAAATGAGCAATTTTGATGAAAAATGACTAGGCGGAAAAGCTGATAATCCTAAAAAATTCAAGTTTTCATACCAATTACGAGGTCCTCTGGTTGTTTTTTGCCACTTTGTTAGCAAAATTTTTATATAATTCGGCTCTTGAAAACGACTCATTCGATTGAGTTCTTAGATAGCTTAAACTGCGCACAAATATTTGAAAAAAATTAAATTGAGAAAAACCGTTTGAATCAATGAATTATTTCTTATTTTTTTCAACAAAACTGATAATTTAGAAATTTCAGTAATCCCAAAAGAAAACTACAAAATTTTCCCATTTTGATCAATTTATTATCATTGTATTATTCACAAGATATTTGTGCTCAGTTTGAGTTATCAAAAAACTTAATCGGACGTGTCGTTTTCAAAAGCCAAATTATATAAAAATGTTGCCGGAAAAAGTGGCAAAAAACGACCAGAGTACCCCGTAATAGGTATATCAGATACGTTTCAGATGGAACTCAGTAAGTAAATGAAGCTGCTCGGTTTTTTCTAGACACTTTTTCCCACTAGATCAAGATTAGTTGGAATTTGCTTGTTTGGTCAAGTATATTAGTTCATCTCTGATTCGGACCATTTTGAATTCAGTTTTCATACATATAAGTTTTCATAATATTTATGCTCAGTTGGAGCTATACAAAAACTCAATCGGCGGAGTCGTCTTCAGAAGCCGAGTTATTAATAAATTTCAACTTGAAAAGTGGCTAAAAAGGCCCAGCAAGTACCGTGATACCGATATACGCCTTAAGTAATTCGAGTTGAGCAAATTATGAAAATCAGATTCACATTTTCAATTAATTTCACGAAATTGAAGAATTCTCTCTAATTTCCATTTTTTAATCATTGGTGGCCACGTTTAAATTTCAATTCTTGTTTGCTCAAACTTTAGACTTGAAATTATCCACATCATAATATATCTTGGAAACTTTAAGTTTATTTATGACATTATCGACTGTAAAATTGATCTTTTCCGGACAAAATATAGATATTCAACGTCAAAAACTGACTGTCAAGGATCAATCGCAATCGGAGAGAATGTTCTCAAAGACGTTGCATAGCAAGCATTTTTAAGATTGACTCAGATTGGGAAAATAATATGATTCGCAAAATAGTTCTTGTATCCCAGAGTAAATAAGTTAATACTCATGATAGAGGTTGTCTCTAACAGATTTACTGACCGGTCAACAGGTTATTAGTTTAAAAAGACGGAATATTCGGAAATCCACTTGAAAAGCTAAATCAATCGGGTCGAATGATCTGGAAAACGGTTCATTCGATTCAATAAAATTTAATTGAAGTCCATAGTCAAAGAGTCGCTTTTAACAATGCATTTTGTTTAACTTATCCAATGACCGGTAAACCCGTTCTCAGCGAAAATAGCGATTGTTACCTTATTTTGGGTTTTCTGAAAAAACCGCGCCAATATAGATACAATTTTGGAACACGGTGATTTCAAATGCTGGCAATTTTGTTCGAACTTTTTTCGGCCGCACCAATGGTGAGTCACCATTCAATTGCTTTGTTTTAGGTGGTCAATAACTAGTTTTTGCAACGTTTCAAAATAAAATTTTATCTGTTTCTTGTTTTACATGGTTAGTGATTTTTTCAGATTCAACTTAAAATAACCCTCGAAAAAGACATCTTTCATTTTAAAGCCAGTAAGGTTTGTGGTGTGATATCAGAAATGAAGATTCTCGAAAATGCAATTCATGGTTAAGGATACAGTTCTCGCTTCCTGACCGGCACAGATACCAACCCAAAAAATAACCCAGTAAGGGAGTTCGTACCAGTGACGGTTCATCTTCATACTTTTGCTTGAAAACTTCAATATATTTGTAGATGAGAATTGCTTATTTTCAATTTCAATTCAAATCGTATTTCTTAGTACAAAAATTTTATGAAAGATGACACCGTGAGAGGGAGACTATAGAAAAATGTTTGAGAAGTCCGGGAGTCGGACCCAGGTAACGGGATCATTATGAGTTGGAACAGGAAGTTATAACTGAGTAGAATATATTTTTTATGACTTGAAACCTTTCGTGCCAACAACAGCAATTTAAGCAGGAATACATTTGACATTTCCATAGGTCGTGCTTAAGTTAAGTGGGAACGACAAAAATCGACTAGCTCACTTTCAGTTTTTTTGCTGAACCTGGAAAATAGTTTGTCCCGTTTTCCAAAAATCCCCACTTTTCGAAAAATGCTTGCCAATTATTCGAATTGAAACAATAATTGAATTTATTTTGTAATGCCAAGCCGAAAGTCGGGGAATTCCAAAAACGGTTTTGAGTTTTTGAAAACATTTCTGATGAAATTTTCAAAATAATTGCGCATAGATCAATTTTATAACATAATAATCTTTATAACATTTCAAAAATAACCGACCGATCAAAAAAAGTTCTGTCGAACTTACTTTATGCTTAAAAGTAAGTATGAACAAAAAAATCAAGACAACCATTTATTTGCAATTTTGCAGAAATTTTTATTAACGTTATTAAGGTTTTTTTAGAGTCCTGATAAGTCGAAAACTAAAAATGCTCAATATTCAAATTTGACGTTGACTTTGGAACCGGAGAGTAACATAAGACAATGAACAATTTAATTTGAAAATTAGAATTTACATATTCTATGCGGTTTTTTCTATCGGTTATTCTATGCTTACTAATAATATGTAAATTTACATGTGACTGTTCGGCAACCTATATTGGTCATACAAAAAAGCTTCTTAAAAAACGCATTCAAGAGCATAGAACTTGTGAAGCGTCCCATATTTTTGACCACATAAACACCTGTGCCGAGTACAACTTATCACTAGGAAATAAATTTCCAAATATCGTTCCGAGCGATTCACAAAAAAACACACACATTTATGAGCACTTTACAGCACTTTCAACTAATTAACCCAATTACTTCGAAAGAATTGCATTTAAAGAACTGATGATAACTCAACTTCAACCCACCCTTAACAAACAACTAAAATTTAAAAAATCTAATTTGATTCGCAGCTGTATTACACGTGTTAATGACGTTTTTGAACATTATGAATAGTAGGCTTACAATTTGGCAATTCGAGGCCTACTATTGCCAAATTACTCTATGCAACCTGCGAAAAATATTCTCTTCATTTTCTAATCTCCACAAAAAACAGTGATTTGAAAATGTTATAATAAACCGAAAGACTTATCAGACTATGGTTTTTTATCAGCAAAAAATGAATAAATATGGAGGAATCTGACAGTAGAGTTCGACGTCATAAAATGACCCTCCGTTATTTTTCAATATTCAAATTTTCAGACAACTTGCTTCATGCTGTAAAATATATACGTTTTATATCCGTAATTTGTCTCGAATTGAAGTATTAATCACCTTCTGTTACTTATTAATGCCAAATTATTTATCCGATCCCCAATGGTTGACTGGTGTGTAACGCTTTCGAGCCAATCATTCCGTCAACGAAGCAAAACTGATGGCAAAACGAGGCTACTCTAGCAATGCGATGTTCCTGCGTTCGAATTTAAGAAGCTACAGGGTGTAAGGCTTTTCCCTTCTTTTTTCCAAACTGGTTACACTTGATTTCCGCCGTTGTGATTGGTTGAATCTGAGAAAAATCGTCTGACAACCAATCAAAACGGCGGAAATCAAGTGTAACCAGTTTGGAAAAAACAAGGTAAATACCTTACACCCTGTACATTTATGTATCTTTATCATATCGTATACAGGACAGTGGGTGAGACCAATGGGCACAACACGAACTTTTCGAAAAAGTGTTGCCAATTGGTCTCACTGTTGCCCATTGGTCTCACACGAAGGGTGTTGCCCATTGGTCTCACTAGTCCGATTTTTTTAATTTGATACATGTATTTTCTGAAAACTTAAAAACAGTTTCTCAATAGTTTGTTCTAGATTATTAAATTTAACAATTATATGGTGGAATTTCACAAATATATATTAATTTATTATAAATTTATCAAAATTATAGGCAAATCGAAAAAAATTGCCATAGAAAATTACTAAAAATTTCAGAGTGCTGCCCATTGGTCTCATAGGTCTGAAAAAAATCAATTCTGTGAAAAAGTGTTGCCCAGTGGTCTCACTGTTGCTCATTGGTCACTGTTGTCCATTGGTCTCACTCACTGTATATTGTTATCTAAATTAACTGAGTGATATCTGCATTGTCAGATCGTCAAAATAAACGCATATTTTACAACGTCATCTTTGAAAAATAATTTATAAAATAGCATTAAAACGAAGTGTATTGTCAACTGTGTGATAGAAACGCACCTAAAGATAAATTTGAATTTTTTTGATATAGAGGGTCGGTGCAATTTGACAGATTTGCACGTTTTCATTTTTTTTCTGTTGATGATAAACTTTGTGTCACTTTAAAATGTTTCGATTGAAACATTTTCGAATGAAAGTTGCCATTTTTGAGCTTACTTCGTTCTATCTGATTTTTTAAAGATCGATTATTTTAACTTCATAACTGGTCTATTGAAAAAACACTAAAAAACGGGCGTCTGCTATGAAAGGTGTCTTAATTTAGATAACATATATTTTTATTTGTCATTGATTAGTAACCTTAAAAAACTGTCTCGATCACCGTTTAAAATTTATTTAATTTGATTAAATACTATTTCTCCGTCAAAATAGAAAATCTAAAATTTCAAACAAAGACGAAAAAACAGAAATTTTAGCACATCGAAAGAAATAATTTCTTCATGAGATTGAGGAATTAAATTTTAAACGATAGTCGAGACACTTCACGAATTTGGCCAGTTTGATAATGTTTATTATTCTTGATTTAAGAGGGCTTCGATATACCTATTTCTCGAAAAAAACTGTGCGTTCGAAATGACGCGTCATGACGTCATCATTTGAAAAGTTCGTCAAGTCTTTCAGAAAAGGTTCACATGAAATTGAATACGAACATTTGTAACATACCGTTCTTCAACAAACGCATTTAAAATTGAAATATGACATCCTCCATGATGCACTCAAAGTTATTCGCAAAAAAAATAAGTGCTCACCTCATTTGGACGATAATTTCACTGCGAGGAACTAAACTCACAATCTTGAAATAGCGTGAGGTTTGTTCGGAGATATAGGCTATAATGGGCTGGCTTCATAATATGAAGTTCATAGACAATATTTTTGTGAATTACAAAAAACATGATGCTNTATCACCTTTTGGTTAGAATGCGTAGCCATTGAGAATTTGCTCAGTCGGAGTGAATGTCGTAGAAGAATCCTTAGTCTAAAAAATGTGTGAATTCATCGAGAGTCAACGAGTCAGCGATTAGGTTAGATTGGGGAAACTTTCCGCTATGATATATTTGGTCCAAATTTTCGAAAGTTGTTTTTCAAAGTGATGAAAAAATTAGCGTACAATAAGTTTGACGTAATTAGATTGCGTTATTGACGCAGATCATTAACGTAAAATTAAAAGATTGATCAAAGAAGCAACAATACATTAAAAATTGTACTTTACAAAGAAAATCAAGCTGTTATTACGTCGTCGACGTTACGTCGATAATTGAACCAGGATAAAGATACTTTCAATTGTCTTGTATCGGAGACGCTCAATAAAATATATATGAACTCGGATCGTCATCATGAAAATTATCTCAATTATAAGTTCCAAGATTTATCGAAACAATTATTAAGATATTGAGAAAATTTAAATGATCTAGATGACGGCCATCAAAATTTAACTTTGCGCGTCCTTTACAAAATATGGAAATATCTATACCCTGGTCTGTATCCTATTTTCTTATAGCTTGCACGTTGATTTTTAATGACTTTGGCGAGGATTTAATAGTAATTTGAGTACAATTATTAGGGTGGACGAGATTAAAGCATTTCCGTGTTAAAGCAATTTGGAGAAAAATCTGAGCAACTGGGTAGTTTTTTCCGACAAATTGGTTCTTTCAAAAACGCGAGAATTCACATTAGTTTTCGAATAACGGCGTTAAATTTTGATCTTTAAAGCCTTATAGGTACATTCTTTGGGACTCAATAGCCTTAAAATGTTAAAGGTTAATAACAAAAAATAATTAATGTAAAACGGCTCTATTTTATTCAAGATCTTTGATTGAAAATTGTAATTTTCGTTAGTAAAGTTTAATTCAAAGAGTTAAGAAACGAAATTTTTGTCGCGTTCAGCCTTGAAAGTTAATTTTTTGACATTTTATTACCAAAAAATATGAAAGGTTTTTTTTGTGAATATGAATGCTGCAAGCATGGTTGAAGAACCCGACAATTCACATTCAAAGTTATTATTTTTCAAAAAAACGGCGTTTTGGACACCTAGGAGTTGAAAATTTGGTCTTTTAAAGCCCTATACGTACATTTTTTGAACTTAATAGTCTTGGTATTGTCCGAAGTTTATGACAAAAATTGATTTATGCAAAACAGCTTTCTATCATTTTACAACTTTGATCCAAAGTTATATTTTTCTTTTAAAAGGTCAATTTAAATCTTTCCGAAAATAAAATTTTGTCGCTCCCGACCTTCGAAGTTTATTATTTTGACGTTTTTACGCGTGAAAATGTTGCAAGTTTGTTTCGCTGATAGGAATCCTGTGAGCATTGTCCAAACATTTACTTTCAAAGTTGATATTTTTTGAAAAATGGCATTTTTGAGATATAAGTCCTTATCTGAAATCGCACCCACACAAACAATCATCGAAAAAATTAACATCCAATAAAAGTCAAAAAAATGCTGTAATCACAAACGTTCAGCTGAAAATAAAGTGCTTTGTAGAACTTCTAAACAATAAAAAAGGTTACATTCCACATTAAATGCTCTAAAAAGCCGGGTTTTCGCTACTTGAAAGTGTCTAAGCTCATTTTAAAAAAATTCGTAATTAAGATGTGCCGACAATTCATCATCATTGAAGTGCTGTTAATTAAGCCGCTTTTTTGTATTGAGATTTATTTTTTAGAGGAAAAAAAACTTCAGATTAAAGCTTGACATTGAGCACGAAGTTAAACATGTTGCCAAATCTGTACTGTTTAAAGTCTATTTCAATCTGATACAAAACATATTGCAAAACAAGTAAAAATTAAACATCTCAAATGTGGGAGTATTCTGGTTCTTTTCAAGATGTTTTCAAATACCTTGACTGCTCCAAATTCTTTTGGTTGCTGGAAATACCAATCAAAATTCCTCTGTTCAAATTATGATAAGATAAGGCATTATGTTCTTAAAGAGCAAGTAGAGATCTAGCTGATTCGGTTAAATACCATTATTAAACATTGTGCTTGGTGGATTAATCAAATTTAGAAAAGTTTAAGCAGATAAAAAAAGTACGGTGGAGTTTGAGGTTACGAAACCTACGGACTTCAAGAATTAAAAATACTGAAAGTTAAAGACTGCAATATTTTTAGACGAAACATAAAAACTTCATTTTCTTTGATAAAGATTCGTGACAGTGAGAACTTTTGAGTTCATCATGCTTACACCCTGATTTATTTCCAATTGCCAAAAAATTTTTTGGGCTAGTTTGAGCATATGCGCTTTCAGAATGTTGCGTTAGTACCTTCAAATAACCAACAAGGCATTTTAAATGCTAGTAATATTTTAAGTCGTGTAAGGAATGAAGATCGAAAACCGAATCGGTTTTCGAACCCTCGATAATTGCTGAAGTAATCATTTGTCTCTATTAACAGCGGAACAAAACCGTGTTTTGACAGATAAAGTTCACACCAGACAATTCAAATTGACTTTATTTCAGCTCTTGTTTTGTCTTGCTAGCTACCAGAAGAACAAAAGGTAAAAATTTTAAAACCTCAGGCTGTAAACAACGAAATTTTTATTAGAAACTTTTTTTATTTATTTAATTTTTTCAAACTATATTCCTTGTTCACACTTTTGTTAATATCCCGGCCCAATCAAGCAATCGTCGCGTTAGTGAGGGCAAATAGCAATCGACAATCGAAATTGGTTTATTTTTTTAAGAGTTGGTACGATATCATGATTTTTCTTCGTTAGAATGAATGAATTCAGTCTGCGTTCTTGCCATAAAATCATTTGAAATTTCTGATCTGATCTCTTATTAAGGGGAAAAATGATTATATTTCCTAGGATTTTCTATCGTGATTCTCGAAAAAATTTAACAATTCATTTCCAATCACTTAGGTGGTTTTTTTTAGAAGGAACGCAAGTTTTCTGGCATAATGGTATTTGGGAACCCCATAAAACCAATAATTAGCGGATGTAGAATTTTATTCCGCATAATTTAATAGAATTGAAATTTGAGGATTTGTGCGTGGGTGGAGGATTATAGCAGGATTTCAACCAATCCGTTTTCCAAAAAGTGATCCGATGTGGTCCAAACTTGTCATGTAAACTAAATTACGGCACCAGGAAGTTCGAACTGATACCAGATTTATCAATGACGTCATCATGAGTCATTTTGGGGTCATTAAGGACTTATTTTATATACTCATATCGTGCTTAAACTGGGCACATAAACTAATTACGGCACAGGAGTTCGAATCTGATACCAGATTGTATCAATGACGGCATCATGAGTCATTTTGAGGTCATTTAAGAACATTATTTTTATAAAACTCTTATCGTGCTTAAACTGGGCCATAATAAACTAATTACGGCACCAGGATTTCCTAATCTGACACCAGATTTTATCAATGACGTCATCATGAGTCATTTTGGGGTTATTTATGAACATTATTCTATAAAGCCCTAATCGTGCTTAAACTAGGCATGTAAACTAATTACGGCACCAGGATTCAATCTGACACCAGATTTATCAATGACGTCCAATGAGTCATTTTGAGGTGATAAAATAAATCGTGATCCAATATTGAACCAAATAATCTGATATCCAGTTGAAAAACCAAGTCAGCAGTCTCTCTGAATCGGAAGATGACGATGATTTCTTTGAACATTCGTTTTTCGAAAGAAGCAGGTTCTAAGGAATTGTAGGCAAAGTCTTCGTAAATTATGGTTTGCCTAAAAGTACTGCGCGATTTAATTAAAATAACGGAAAGATTCGGCAAATTTAAGGTTCGTTAAAATAACCTCATTTTTTTAAATTGGATTCGAAACAAAATATTCTTTTCTTTCGACTTTCGGCCGAATTTTGAGCCTTTTTTCAGTAAATGGAGAACGTTCTTCAAACTTATAAAATTTTGTTTTAAAAAAGGTTAATTTTCTTGAAATTCACGATACGAAATCCTGGTGCCGTAATTAGTTTATAATGCCAGTTTAAGCATGATAAGAGTTTTATAAAAATAATGTTCTTAAATAAACCCCAAAATGACTCATGATGACGTCATTGAATAAAATCTGGTATACAGATTCGAACTCCTGGTGCCGTAATTAGTTCACATAACAAGTTTGGACCAATCGGAGCACTTTTTGGAAACGGATTGTTAAATCCTGCTATAATCCTCCACCCACGCACAAATTCAAAATTTCAATTCTATAAATTATGCGGAATAAAATTCCACGTCCGCTGATTATTGGTTTCATGGGGTTCCCAAATACCATTATGCCAGAAAACTTGCGTCCCTTCTAAAAAAAAACCACCTTAGAAATAATAACATGTGAGTCACATGATCGTGACATAACATAGATCAAATTATCTTGGTCTCGAAAGTCTATTAAAAGGCTGGAAAGGTAAAAAAGGTTAGTTATACTCAAAAATCAAATTTTCAAAGTTTTCAACTAAGCAAGAATACTTGAACTATTCCAAACTATTTTGGACTCCCAAATCGTGAAAGTTGTCGCAGTGCTGTTGATTTCAATATGCAGGAAGGTCTCAACCTTTTAAGTCTGCTCTTTAGATATCGGTTAAGTTCTGTTTATGAACTTTAAAATAATTTGGTTTGTTGAATGAACTCTTTTTTTAATCGATAGTACCCACTTAAGGGGGTAGCAGCGATGTGGAAGATTGGTACATTTTTTCGGAGTGATTAATGAAAGAAAAAAATGTGATTTTTTTTTTACTTTTTATCCTTCAATAAAAGTGTTCATTCTTGCAAACGTTTATATTTTCAATTTTCTCAACATTCTTAAGTATCTGTAAAAATATCAATAACCACGTTTCATTACAACTCATTTTCCAACTTGACCCGATGTGGGTTTTTTTTGAAAGAACGATATTAATAACTTCAGACATTTTCGGGTGTAATGCACTTATTAGTGGAGGATCATTACCACATGAAAAATATCTGTAATATAAAAGTTTTTTTCCATGAAAAATAGAGAAAACAGCTTTTTAAGGAGAAAAAAATTGACCTTCAATTGAGTTTAAATATAAAAATGTTCTGACTTTTAAAAGTGAAGTAGCCTATTAACCCGCAATATCATATAGATTTTTTTGAAAAAAAAATAAAATTAATATAAATGCGTGAAAATGGCACAAACCGGTGTCACAAGCAAGTGTTGTAATTTTATCAGTAGTTCAGAAACACAAATTCGCTTGACCTTTCCATCGATTGAAATACGAAAATCTAATAGATACTTTAAAATTTCACATGTGATTATTTTTTTTAAGGAGATTTCTAAAAACTAACAATAATTTTATAGACATGATTTGCGGAAAATTTTCATAATATTGCTTAAAACTCGACAACAAAATGACAAATAAACATATCATGATTTTTCAAACAGCAGACAGAAAAAATGTAAACATGCATGAAAAAAGTAAAAGTGGCTATTTTTTTCGTTTTATTCACAGATTTCAAAAATTAATTAGAAAAAATTTTGGACGAAAAATGCTAAAATTTTCATAATGCTTTGAATTTCTTCGGAAATTTTACGAATTATAAAATTAAAGTTTGAACTTAAATCGTTTCTTGAATAGATAAAAAATGATTTAAGTGAGATGATACACATTTATTTTGGTTTAGCTTACAATAATAAGCACAAAAAAATAAACCAACTAATTATTTTCGTAAATTGAATTGACGCCAGTCTGCCACATCGCTGCTACCCCCTTAAGAGTACCCATCAGCGTAAAAAATCAGAGAATAATATGAAATTGTATTTATTCAAATGTTATCGGAGAAATTATGAGCTAGAGAAAGTGTCTTTCTATACAAAACAATGTGGTACCTGTGCTCCGAATAAAGTTGTACTAGCACTTTGTTAATTTGGGACCTTTTATTGATTGTGAGCAAATTGAATGCAAAACTAAAATCCAACCGAGTTACTTTTATGAACTAACAAATTTGTGTTTTAGAATCCTAGGGATCGTAGGATTACTGTTTGAGAATCACTAGATGTCGTCGGGTACTCTCAACGTTTTCGATTAATTCTCATTCTGGAACCAGTTTTGAAAAAAATTTTCAACAAACCCTAGGAAATAATACCTAATGTGCATTGGAAAAGGACAAATTTTTGATAAATGGAATTTCTGTCAATTTCAAAAAACAACGGGGTTGATACCGTTTGTATATATTTTGTGCGGTTCAAATGATGATAAAAAGAAAGAACACACTTCTGACATTTTCATGTGGTGTCAAGAATTTCTTAAATTTGAGGATTTAAAGAAAAATAATTCATTATAATAGTCACGGTCACGAACACGGTCAACTCAGCAGGGACGGTGAAGTTTTTCTTCACAAAACACATTGTAAACAATACAAAAAAAGTTAAGCAAAAGTTAAAAGAAACAACTCATACGAGTATCCTTAGGTGGTATACGACTCTGATTTAATAAAGGCCTTATGGCATGAAAAATTCTCCAAATTGATACGAGGTGATAATCGAGTATACTGAGAAACCAATCATCAAAAAAAAACCCGCAATTTTCGCATTTTTTCGATTTTTTAAAAGATGAAGTTAAAAAAACGTTTGCTCGAATTTGACCACTAAAACTGTTTCACTTGCTTTCTTTTGAGCCTGCTTTCATAAAAAAATCGAAGCACAATTTTTTTTTTAAATTTTTTCACGTGACCTTGAAAAATTCATATTTTGAGTTTGAGGTCGAAATTAAACAATACCGCTCCATTAAAGTTTTGAGCTACCTTTTGCAAAAATTTAAGTGAATTTTGAAATTTAACCTAAAAGGGGATAAATTTTCCGATGAACAAAGTCCGAAAACCGGTGGTTTGTTGCAAATTCCAGAAAAAATATAGCACTTATCGACAAAAACGCTCCACCAAAGTTTTGAATACTAATTATACAGGTTATGTTAAAATTAAGGTTTTATTTCAAAAAAAAACCTTTCAAGAGGAGATCGATTTTGCAGTTTGGAAGAAGTGATCTTGTCACGATACTGTCCTTATTGGTGTAATGGTCGAAAATAATTTGTGTTGCACTTTTTCGCAATATTAAAGATAGATCTACAAATAACCATTTTCGATTCTTCTCATAAGCTCTTAGTTTTCAGTAAATTTTATCGAGAAAATGTCAAATCAGAGTCGTATACGGTATTCCCCCTTAGTAATAGGTGTGGGTGTTGCAGATTTTGACAGTTTACGAAGCTATTTTTGGGTAAACTAGCAGAGCTGATATCCCAAAAACTTTTGCATCTTAAAGAACAACTCTTCACGGTGATTTTCAATTTCACAGTAATCTGATACGATCCCACCTGCGCCTACACCTACGCTTTTAAAAAGCCCCCTAAACAATACTCAATACGTATTTTCTCCTTCAATTTACACCATTTTTTATTTTATTTTTGTGTCAGGCTCCAGAGAAGCCCAACACAAAATGCAAAAGCGCCCTTTACTCGGAATTTTGCTTTTGGCGGCCGAAAAACAACAACAAAAATTATTGATAAATTTATGATTTAAATTGAAGGTGCGCTTATTTGTTTTCTTTAGACGCTACCAAGTTAAAAATTGCACCAAAATCCTTAAAAGTGTTTGAAATTACGGAAAAAATTATTTTGAAGCCTTTCGTCAAACTTTTTTTGGTTTCTAAATTTTGTCAAAATTCAAAATAAAAATTAAAAGTTGACATGGCCCCCAAAGACGCCAAATCAAAATTTCAGAAATAACTCTTAAATGTTTTGTCTAACAAGGCACGTGCTTTCATATGCAGTATGAGACAAAACTTTATCTCCTAAACTGGTGGAGGAGATAGCTTTTGCCTGAGCCTCCCAAACTGAGAATTTCAAAGATTAAGGCTAAAAATGAAAAGTTGACATGGCCCCGATAAGACGCAAAATCGAAATCACCAAAAAATTTCTCCAATGTTTTGTCAAACAAGGCCTGTGCTTTCAGATGCAGTATGAGACAAAACTGTATCTCCTTAACTGGTGGAGTAGATAGTTTTTGCCTGAGCCTCCCAAACTGACCAATTCAAAAATTTTCGGTTTTTTTTCCGCCAAAAGCTAAATTCCGAGTAAATGACAATAATGCATTATGTGTCGGGTTCTCTGGAGCCTGACAAAAAATAATAATAAAAAAGGGTTAAAATTGACGGAGAAAATGCGTATTTAACGATTTTTTAGGAAGCTTTTTAAAAACGTAGGTGTCGGCGTGGGTGGATTTGTATCAGATTACTGTTAAGTCACAATTCACCGTGAAGAGTTGTTCTTTTAGATGCACAAGTTTTTAGGATATCAGCTCTGCTAGTTTATCCAGAAATAGCTTCGTAAACTGTCAACATCAGCGATACCCAGACCCTTAATCCCGCACAAAAAGAGAGATTTCTAGTCTCAGACTAGTCTATGAACATTCACAATTGCATTTTTAAATCATCACACGAAACTTGAAAAATATTTTTGAACGAAGTCATACAGAGAAATATTTTATAAAAACTAAGCGCCCGAGTTTGAACGTTTAAAAAGATGAAAATTTCTTCGCGCTTTTTTTCAAAATGGGCGGTTCTAAGAATAAATGTTCCCCGCCCACTGTGCTTTGAAATTTCTGCAAACACTCTAAATTCACTGGTTTTTAAAACTACTTATTTTTATTTGTGAAATACTTACTTTTGAAAAATGGTGCAAAACGGAAACTAGTCAAGTAATAAACATTTTTAAGCATTATAATAGTCATAATAAGTTTTTGGCTTTGCGTTGGTTAGACTTCACATGGCGGTATTAAAATAATTGCTTTCAGATGCATCAACTTACGCAAGAAGATTGTATCACCGCTGAGCATCGTTTCCCATATATAACAAGGGTTTTACAATGATCATTCAAATCTTTGCATTATTTCAATGAAATTGAACATTTGTGAATGAATAATGATGACACTTAAAATTAACTTAAAATCGAATTTGCTCGGTTTATCGCCGGTTGTTTGAAAAACTTATGTTCAATATTTTTAACTTATAATTTTATGGTAAGCTTTTCGGAATTTTTGGTCTCAATTTTAATATCCAAATTGCCATGTTTCTATTGGGTTCTTAATTATTTACAAAGTTCAAAAATTTTCAGTTAAAAACGTAATCTGATAGATTACTTTTGTGTTTAAAAATGAAGCCCTGGAATTTTCAAGGCATGATAGCTTTTGTAAAATTGATTGATGAGGGGTATCATTTCAAATTCCTACAAATAATGATCTAATATTTATTTTCAACATTAACAACTTTTCGATTTGAATATTTAATACATAAATTGCTGGAGTTATTCTGAAAATATACGTTTCACGTTTAAGAAGAGTTCATTCAATGAACGTCATTTAATTACAAATTATTACTTGGATTTATTTGTTGATTAAAACCTGGTGATTATTCTAGAAGGAATAAAAAATAATTTATTAGATGATTTTCAAGTTTTTTACAAAGTGGGCACCAAAGTACGTTTGTACAAACGTGAGAAAATATGTAGGCATCTACTAGTATGAAAAAAGTTAAATTGGCCATTTCCCATGTTGAAACCCATGTTGAAACCCACAGGAAAAAATTAAAGTCAAAAAGATCGAAAAAATTTGATAAATTTTCACAATTGAATTCTAACTCTTATCATTTCCTTCAAAGAACAATTGATTTACCAAGCTTAAGAGGGTGGTCGTCGAATTTTAAGGGTTTTTCAATAGCCAATTGTCGCAAAAGTACAAATCGTCGGACTTACTTTTACCTCTTTTTGATATATTAAAAGACAAATTTTGCATCCTTAAAAACAATCAAAAGTGACGGATAGCTCGTCCAATCAGAAACGTGCTTACAAAACTGGCGGAATTTTTTTCAAAATGTATCTCGTCCCTGAGTTTTCAAGGTTCAATAATGACTTATGATTTAAATTAACCGGACAGAACGTGAGCAGACCAATATGGAGTGTTTTTGTACATACGATTTTATCTCGTATTATAAAAATTCGGCGGGGATGCATCCTTTTTGGAAGCCTGATCTTAAGACCGGTAGAACGAAAATAAGCATGAACAAATAAGTACTTATTAGTTTTGTATGTTATATTGACTCCAGTATGTCGAGTTTATGGCACCCCTATAGCAGTTTAACAAACATTATGACATGAAACAAGTTTGAAATATTTGTTTAATCTGATAATTAAAAGCCGAAAATTGTCCTGTCAGGGAAATAGACTATTCACATAGTTCATTGTTTTCCTGTTAACGGCAAGTTCAAAAGACTTGATGTGACCGTTCAAAAGATTCCGTCTATTTTGCAACGTTAAAAGTATAAACACAAAGTTCAAAATGAAGAAATTGTTTTGAACGTAACGGTGAGTTAAAACAGACTCATTGTGACATAATATCAGATTCCGTCTATTTTTCTAAACCATTAGCATTGTTCAAAATTGAATTTTACATGATTTTGTTAGATATATTGTCGTGCAAAAAAAAGTGATACAAAATGGTCAGAGTTTGTAAAGTTCCTTTTCAAAATAAATCATCAATGATGATTTATCATACAAGAATTATTTGGATTAAATTTTAAGTTTGAGCTTTTTCTGGAGACTTGTGAAATTAATGAACTGATTGATTCCAAAAACGTGAATGGCGTTGAATAAGGACATCGCGTAGGCTCGAATAGTGGCTGGTCGGTAGAATAATATAGGCGTTATAAGATTTTCGAATATTGTCAAGCTGATTATAATTATTTTTTAATCATAAAGATCAAATGATATCATCTTTAATATTTGTATTAAAGGCCTTTAATTGAAAGATCGTGGCTATTTGAAAAATGCGGAATCTGAGCATTTGATTGGTTGATATCTTCTGAATCTGACCAATGTAATCGGCCTAGTTTGAATTCAAGGGTTTTTGGTTGGGTGATAGTATCCCGTTGCTGATTTTATTATTCAAAGTCACGATCTGTCAAACTGAGGGCCCTTTATCCATATTTTTATTTTAATAAATAAGAAAAAAAAATTTATTGATCATAATAATTAAATAAGAACGAAATATTATTAGTAATATTTCTTCCCATCTTTCAGATTATGTCATTATTTGAAATAATTTTTGGCGGATAATAAAATAGTCTCTATAAGAATAAATCAAAAAAATTGTGCTTCTTTGTTCATTGATAGCTTGGCGGATAAAAAGTGTGAAAAGGGTATGGAAATTTATGAAATATTATCTTGAGCATTGTCACTTGATTTCAATCTATTTTTCTAAATCGGATTTGAATGGTTTCGCTGAGCAAATACGTTAACAGTGCGAATAATACAATAATTCTATGGCTATTATTTCGATAATTTTTTTTTGTAAATAACAAGTTTTCAAATATGGAGATAGGGGATGATATACGTGCCACGTATTATATTTTTTGCTTGATGTTGTTTCTTCTGGTTATCCTCAGGGTCTGGGTCACATCGTGCTCTTTTTCGACGCAAGTTCAAGTTGTTTTTGTCCAACGTATGAAACGGTATCAACTGTACTAACCTTAGCGTGGGTAAACAAGCTCTTGATTAAATATTGTTGAATTTTTACAGTTTTGTTCAGGGGGTAGCTAGTAAGATGAAGATTCCTGAGGAAAACATTTTGAAATGATAAATACAACAAGAACGTCATTTATAAGAGTTTGTTTATTTTCTTATCAAAGCGTTTATTTTTCAACCTTCCAATATTAATTATTTTCAGGCTATATTCTTTTTTTAACCTAAGTCCATTTTAAAAATGAATGGATTTTTATAGCGCGTGTTCGAATATCAGTTGTGTTGTGTCAGGGATTGTCTTTGTGATTGCTTTAGTGATCACATACCGATCCACTTTAGTGGTCCCAATATCAAGCAACCTTGCATATAGTCATTATCCAGACAATCCGTGAAACAACATGAGTGGGATTCGAACACGCGCTACAGAGATCAATTCATAATTGTGAAGGACTAAGGTTGGAAAAAGGATATTCGCGTATTGACACAAAAAATCGTATTTTGTTTCCTATTAATGTCTCAGTCTGGAATATGAAATTAACCGAAACGTATCGAATACAAATTTTCATTAAACATTCTAGTAACATCGAAGGTCTATCAACAATGTCATTTTATCCAAAACCTTAATGAATTGTTGCTACTTGATTTTAATTGTTTCAATCTTGTTCCATTTTCTCTTGGAATATTCTTCGTAAGTAGGTGTTGGGTTATCACCATAGAAAATAGTTTGAGAAGTCCGGGAGTCGAACCCAGGTAACGGGACGATCGTCGAGTCGCGCTAACGACTACGCCAACTGCTCATATATATAACTCATCATATATAACTGACTAGAATATGTTGATTATGACTCGAAACCTTTTCGAGCCAACATAGGCTGGTATTCTCACTCTGAGCATAACTTGATGCAATTATTCTGAGTTATTTTTATCATCTGATGATTTTGTATGAATGACACTAAAAATGAAATTATTGTTAAATGGCTAAGAAAAGGCGTCAAATGTGACACAGATTTTACTTTGATTGCGGATAAAAATAATTACATGGGGGCTCAATATCGCCGTAAATTTTTGGCTAGAATTTTTTTCTGATATTGAATATTTTTGACAATATCGGCACTATTGTTCTTTGAATGAAAAACGCGTGGGCGTTTAAAATACCGTCATATGCCTAACAGTTTTCTATTTAATAATGCGTTTCACAGTAGGTTCGAATGAAGTGAATCACCAAAATACGTTCAATTAAGTACATCACCAAACGCAATCTTATAAAAGTTCAAAAAAGTAAATTTGGAATACCGAATCTTTAAAATGACGTCATTCATGACGCCAACACAGTTATTTGCAGTCGAAATCTCGAAAATTTTGGTGATATTTGCATTTTCGGCGATATCGGCACTGGAAGTATTTGACTTAAAATAATGAAATTGCGTAGGTTCTTCCAGCGATTTCGGCAATATTGAGCCAACGATATCAGGCTTCCTGTGATACTACACTTAATACGAAGCCCGAAAAATGAGAGATTACGGTCATATAATTTGTTAAGAGTCACAAGGTCGCTGGGCTTTAACACCACCAATCGTAATGGCTTTTTCTGTACATTTAAATGAAGTACAAACCTGACTTGAATAAGTCTTGTGACGTCAAATTAGTAAAATAACAAGATATTTGCCACGCCTCTATTCTCTCTTTGGTTGGAAAAAATAACCCTGCTGGCAAAGTTAAGTTTTTAGGTTGTCGTTACTGACCACAGAACAATTTACGTTCTAGGTAGATAAAGTAAAACATTTCATAGAAAACGTACTTTCTGGTTCTTTTCATATCTGGAAAAATCAATATGCTCTATTTGAAATCGACAGAATTTTTTAGTTACATTTTAATACCTTTTTTATTTTTTTCTGATGTTGGAAAACCGTGAAATTGGAAAAAAGGGAAAACAAACTTAAACATAACTGATTTGGAAAATCATTATTTTTGTGACGGAAGAAGGGTGTTTTTCCAATTTTGTTTTTTAAAATCATGTTCAAATGTATACACGTTTTGTATATTTCACGTCACAAACAGTTTTCACGAGTATGCATCATGCAGGCGAATTTGTGATAAAGATTTTAATAAAGATTCAAAAATAGAAAAACAAATGGTTCACAAAAATATTCTGCTAAAATTTTGGAACAAAAATATATCGCCCAAAAAGATCACAATAAACTGTGTCTGACATCTCTGAGATCACATCTCTTAAAACACATTTCTCTATAGAACCAACAGTTAACAATGTCGAAATAATTTCAGGGTCAATTTCAGAGTCAACGGATCGCTTCGAAAACATCATCAAAAACTTTCTTGTAGTCGACTTTTTGATGACGGTATAAGAAACCATGGGTTGATAATGAACAGCAGGGGCGCTATATTGTGAAGCTAGTTTTGCTCTTTGACACGCCTACACGTCAGTTTAACACAGCGATTGAGTCTTTTTCTAGCAGACATTGAATGTCTAATACTTCTTTCAATGATTAATCTAGTATTCAAATTGATAATGGATAAATTGTAAAGTAATTCGAAAGTACGAATTAATTGGAATTAAAAACACTTTGACACCCCAATGTTTATTTCAATTTGAGACATGTTTTTGAATCTAAAATTGACGTATTTGAGAATGTTTTTCTGCAAGTCTTAATTCTAAAAACCAAATCAAAATGTTGAAATTATAGATGACTCAAATAAGCGCTAAGTCAAAAATGTGTAAAAACATGCAGCAGAACGAACACAAGAGCGACAACCTTGATGTCCTCTCGGGAAACCAATTTTGAATCAATACAGAACAATTGAGACTTGTTGAAAACGTTTCGATTCTTTATAAATATTTAGATTATCAAAGATAAGTTTTCTCAGATTTAAGAAAAAATTTCTCTCGAAATATTAAACAGAAAGATATTTTGAAGGACAAGTTCCGGGATTTCTAATAATCAGGAGAAGCGCGATATCGCCGGAAGTTTTTTACAAGGAAATTCGATGACGTGGGGCACTTTGGCGATATTTTTCCAAATTGAGGTTTCATAAGCCAGACAATTCAAATGCGAGTGGTTTTGTCGTGTTTGACATATTTGCTGAGGTTTGGATTGTGAATTCTGAGGTGTAGGCCTTTGTAAATTTTGTGTCAACTCTCTCGAGATAAATTATTTTGTGTTGACTTTCATATTATTAGGATGAATGAAAAATATAAATTTATTTTCTACCAACAAAAATCAGTTAACAGAAAGTGGTCTTGAATAACTGGGTTTCATTCGTTGAAGGTAAGTACGGTAACGTCATTCTGGTTTTCCTGCCAAACTAAAATTAAATTATGTTTGATGGACCAGTTAAAAATCGAAATGAAATTGCGTATTTTTTTGTCTATTATTTATAAGGTACTGTTGTAATTAATTTTCAAAACATTCCATATTTTATGCTGCTTTCTAATGAGTACATGAAACTTAATTTCACAAGAATTCTTATTACTAATATTGAATTATTTTCATTTCAATCTAGCATGTTCTGATATTTGGAAATAGACCTTGGAAACGTTCAAAATTAATTCACCGGGAATGGCTCGGTTATGACCGTTAATTCATACAAAAATAAAGTATTTATTTTATTCAAGTATCAGCAGCATGTGAAAACTCAAATTATGAACCTAAGAAACTCAGGCTTTTTGAATAAATTATTAAACATGTAATTTTTTCTGTTTTAAAATCAATCTTCAATCAAGATTCTTCATAATCGGAGTGATTTATTTCGAATGTGAGAATAAGTCGCTTAGGTTTCTGAAACCAATTTCAAATACGCTAGTTACAAATCATGGTTTTCTCGATTAAAATTAAAAATTTTGCTTCATTTTGAAAACTGATTTAGTGCACATAAAAATTTCAATTTGTGTTCTCCGTGATTCAATCATAATATTTTATAAAAATTTTATACCGTGACTCAATCATAATATTTTATAAAAATTCTATACCACTTAAAACTCACAAGAAATAAAATATATGAATGACTTAAGTATCACTCGGAATTGCAACCGGTTTCAACATTGAGCCAAACACAGCTGCAAATCACGTGAATATAACCATCAATTAGCGTCGGCGTTGCAAATAATTTGAGCTGATATTTCGGGATCCCTTTGTCATCAATTTTTGACGGAAATCCGTAATAAAATACAGAATTCTTCCATGATAAACTTTTTCTTGGCCTCTGGAACATTGTTTTCCTTATTGTTTTTTGATTTAACACGCAAAATTTTCAGAGCTAAAAAATTGATTCAGGTTAATAACCTTATTTTTTTATAAGTTTCAATTTCTGTTGAACGTCGATAAAAATGTTGCACACATATATAAACTTGATTTATACGGCCATAATGATTAAATATGTGAAATAATGCGTCCAAGGGAACCGTAAATGCGTCATTAATTATCGTGAACGTAATTTTGTTTGTGCGCATCAGTTATTTTATTAACTATTTAAAATCCAATTGGCGTTGAAGCTAAGCGCCTTTCAAGAAAGATGCAATAACAAAATATATCATCTAATTATTCAAATTCGTATATTTTCAAATCTCGGAGAAAATTTACTGTAGCCACACGGTTTTTAATTTTATTACACAACGTGCAAATATATTTTTTGATTGTTTGAGCAAAGCATCATTTGAATAGGTTGAAAGGTGAAAATAGCCTGAAAGTGACCATCAAAAACTTACCATCAAAGTTTTAAAGTGTGAAATAATTTCTTATGCGGTCAATTCAAAAATACTGCTAGATGACAAATTAAATCAAAAGTCAAAAAACCTCCATAAATTTTTTAATTGTTCATTTTTGATGTAGAGAAGTAAAATGCAGTTACGTTCCAAATTATATTCCTTTTTCACACTATGTCTGAGATTTGGTCCGTGGTTATTAACGAAGTGTGTTATTTAGATAGATGATCGACACAAAGTAGATTTCAGATCAACCAAGATGATAATAATTTTATCAAATTCAAAATATAGTGAAAGCTCTAAATTAAGCTGACCTAGTAAAATAAGTGACTTGATGACTTACTTATTCTTAATTTGATATACTTGAAACTAAAAATAGCCTGATTATACAAAAATAAACGATGATTTAGGTAAAATTCATATAAATAGATTAATATACGAATAAATAGGTTAAGGTTATACTTTCTACCGATAGCAATAAAACTTATTTGATGTTAAAATTTATTTCTAAATTTTTGATAAATTTATAAAAATGTTAATTGATATTTCACTGAAATTTGAGTTGAATTTGAATCGGTTGAAGGGGTTCTAGGTGCTAGATTTTATGCAAACATGAATTTTTGGTCTAATAAATTAAACGGACAAAATAATGTTTCCGGGTAAATCGAGGTTTCCAAATCAATTGGGCTTGACGAAAGCGGTCACTTGAAGCAAAAGTATGTTTAAAGCTCCGACGTTTGATGGTTTTGAGCGCACCTTACAAAAGATGATAAATTATTCTTCGTTCTTTTAATTCTATTTTCATCTTTAAATGCTTAAAATAGTGCTAGAATTGAACATTCAATCATTGACTTTTAATAACAAGTCAATCCAATATGTTAAAATATAAGGATTGTTTTGCTCCGTTAAAATATAATAATATAATTGTTTTGTTCAAATTCTATTTTCATCTTCAAAAATTAAGAGTTTAGTTGAATTAACTATTATTTTTTTTAATACCGAGTAAGTCAAATAGCTACTCAATAAAAAGGAGCTGAGGGTCTCAGTGAAATTGTTTCACATCCAAGATGTGAAAATCTCAAACTCGTTAGTCATTTTCTCAGCATGAAGTTTCACATCCAAGTAAACAATTTGCTGGAATTATTGAAATTTGAGTTTGCAATTTCAGAGACCACCATCATTTTTTCCTCTCAAATTTTTTCGAACAAATTTAAAAAAGATTTATTCATCTCGTTCTAGAAAAATCAGTAATAAATGTCAATCGCCAATGGCGATTCGCCATTGTGTTTTTTTGAAAACCTTATTTGATAACTTTTCCATGGCACGAAATTATTAAAATACATAAGTTTGTAACAATTTTGTGACTTCGTTAGGGTCAGCAAAATATCGCACATTTTTTCACAATAAATTTTTTCGTTTTAAATAAACAAACAATAATGTAACTCACAAACGGCCCGGAATTGATCCTCAGTGATGAAACTTAATTAAATGTACTGCTGTGCTGGTTTGTATCTGTCATTTTATTGATTTGTACAAACATGCAAGTGATACTTCGTATGACTTCCTGAAATTGCTAAGTATTATTTGTTTCATGGATAGTGGTCAATAAAACAACTGAATTTATATATTTTCCATAGAAATAGAGTCTTTAAATTGAAGATTCAAAATGAAGGGAGTGAGCATCGCAAATAACGCTTTCTTTTAAGTTTTCAAGTGCAGTTTCAGAGAAATCTGAATATGAAAATCGTGCAGTCAATTTTTAAATATGTAGTACAACTTTTTTGGTAGATGCCAGTACCACTCGAAACATCAGATAATCTAAGCAATGCTAAAAAAATGAGTTTAAGTAGGCCTCCCGAAAAATACTAAAAAGCCTACTCCTCCCTCATTTTATGAAATTTTCTTCTGAAACTTGGCATTCGGCTTATTATGCAGCAGATTTTCGGCATTATTGAGTGTTAAGTGACTTTATTAATAGAAAAAAAATGAAAAATTCAAGATCGAAAATGGTACCTTTCATTCCAAATCCTCTTCTATTTTACCGTTAATTACAACCCCCGAAAAACCGACTTATCTTTCATAAATCAAAAAAAATTATATACAAAAAAACTTGGCTGAAAATGTGCTACAAAATAGGTGTATCAAAAAGTACTATACTTGAAGCTGAGATATCGATGCCCACTCCCTTAAAATTTTTCTTGGGATTGTTTTCGATAAAATGTTAAGCCTAAATAATAGTATAATGAATTATTAAGTACTTTATAATTAAACCTGGTAATTAAAGGTATATATGCTTTTTTTAATTCTTACGTTTTTTGAATTTGACAGTTGTTTTCATTCGAATAAATTCGAAATATTAACTGATCCTCGCGAACGTTTTTAAAGGATTCTAATATTTCTGGGAGTAGGTGTGTATTTTTCCGATCCGAGGAGCGAATTGCAAAATACTTTTCATTTGACTTTTCGATTAAGATCATTTATAGCCTTTTTGGAAAAATATTATCAAATTTAATTTCCTATAGAAATTGTAGGATGACATGATCGTGCGGTGGCTATTTTTGTTACAAACCATGGAATAAAAGACTGCGTAGCCAAAAATAAACTCAGAACAACCTTTATTAATTTTAATTGTTATTCAAGTTATGATAAACATTTGAGTAACCATGAGTCCGGTTAAACCACATTCATCAGCAGAGTTAATGAAAAAATAATAAAATGAGACATTGATTCAACATAAAACGTCAATTTCTGCCTTGACGGCAATGAAAAACAATTAATCAAAATTAAAATAAGATTATAATAAATTCTGATTGATCACAATTCAAACTTATCAGAAATAAAATTTTCAAAAATGATAACTAAACGCCACTGACTGATCTTTCTAAACGCAAAAAATACAATAACAGTTACAACTTGAATCTGATTTTTAAGATTATAATTATCATGTTGGTTTATTTGCAGTCATTGTTAGACCGGCTTAAATACATTATCTTCATAATTATGAATCAGACGTTTTGCAAACCTGTTTATTATACAGTTTGAACTCTCAGTTGAAAAATAACTAGAACCAGGTTTTAGTTTTAGATATATATTGAAGGTTTTATTTTGTTTCTTTGTTTCCAATTGTTTTTTTACTACTAATCCCGTGAATCCATTTCAAAAGTTTTCCTCTTAACCTTCCGATAAACCATCAAAATTTTCGATTGATCTGTTTTGTACATAGTATACATTTTTGAGTGAAATTTTTCTCCAATCTTGTACCATGAAAAATGCGGAAGTGCAAAAAGTCCACTGGTTTGAAGAAAAAAGATTGCAGTAGCACATTTAACGTCTCAAAAATACAATCATGTATTAATTTTGTTAATATAAACCAACCGGTTTCAATGTAAAATAAAATATTTAATCGAAAATGAAACAATTGAAGAATCGTCTTTTTCTTGTACTGCTTATTACAACCTGGACACTTTGCAAACCACAATAAAGCGACCAAAAATGTATGGTTCATGTAGTACAGCCCAATTTTTGCGGTCGATGAACAAGGTCATCAGGGTTGAATCGGAACAATTTTATCCATTTTTCAAGTCTTATAGTTGATTTTTTTATAGTTGTGATTACATCCAATATACGAGAATCCGATCGGGAAACGCCTTTAATGTACTCAGTACACCTAACAAAGAGCATGCATAACCTTTTAATTAAATTTAACCCTCACGGCATTTAAAAAAATACAGTTTTGTTCGATTTTGCAGAAAATAGATTCAGTTTACATTCGAAATTGTTAGATTTTATGATCAAATGGTTTGTAAATATTACAGATCATACGAAAAATAGGCTGACTAACAAAAAAAACGGTGATTTTATGATCATATGGTTTATAAATGTTACAAATCATACAAAAAATTGGCTGAGTAACAAAAAATATACCCATTATTCGTTTTGTGCCAAAACTTATGGCCGAATTTATATATAATTTGACAAACTCTATGGAAGTCAAGTGACAGTATATTTCTTTAATTATGTATAAAGCATGAAACATACCTACCTTTAAAAAAAATACTATAACGAATGGAATTGATGTCGTTTAAAACCGGCAAAGAATTCGAATAAAAGTTTTTTTTTATACCGAATAGTTCGGAGGGTTGGAAATTAAAACATTTTTTTGAACTAATGCCGAATTAATCGTTTGATTGTTTTCAATTTTGCTAATCAATTTGATACGTGAATATGCTTCTGGCGCAAAAGTTTATAAATCTTCAGATGAAAAAATTTGATCGCAAAACGCCATTCATTTGAATATTTGATTGACAGTTGGAGATCATTTATTAGATTTTCATAAATTTGATTTTCATGGTCTTTTTAAAAAAATTATTTATGTTATAACGTGAATCACTGTTTAATTTCCAATGCAATTTTAAACGTTATTGTTAGAATTAATAATGTGGTTGCTGTTTTTGTACAAACCCCGCAAAAATTACAAAAAACTAAAGAAGTCCGAAATCGAGATTTGACCTTCAAATCGAAAGAAAAACTCAAAGAAGATATGGAAAATCCCGATTTCGAACAACTTGTTTACGCTACCTTACACTAGTTTTAGATGCCCTTTAACATTTACAAAATCATGGAAACCTATACACTTTTTTATAAATTACATTTAATATTCTCAGCCATGAAACTTGACAGCGTGATACACCCACGCTTAAATCTTTCTTATAGATTTATCTGTGATTGTACAGAAAAGTACATCGGTGAAACACAACAATTATTACACACTATGGTTAAAAGCCACAGAACTGACAAGAATTCAGAAATTTACAAACATATTTTTTTGTGTTCTACGGGGTTGACCTCACGGGGTTGACCTGAACAACGCTACTCAAAAACAAGCACTTGAATTTTTTGAAAGTCACTTTTTTAATTGCAGAAAAAATTAATTCATAAACATACAAGAAAAGTCAATGAAGGAATTCTTATGTGCTTCAGAAAGAACACGATATCTTATATTCGGGAAGACTGGCGGATAATAGTTCGAAGGCGGCAAGGGATTAGAGGGTTAGTGTTTTCGCTAAGGTTCTGAATTTTTGTGTCGCTCGATCAAAATGCACTTTTTTGGGGCAAGGGATTAAGGGATTAGAGTTTTTGCCTGGGTCCTAAATTTTGTGTCACGTGATCAAATGAGGTTTCTGGTTTACCTTTACCGTGGTAGAGTGGTAGTAGCGAGTTCTGCTAGATTTTATTAGTCCTTTTCGTTTCTCGACTCAAAAGTTGAAATTTAAATTAAAGGGAAAAACGACGGTCAAGAGGGATATCCAAACTTGTAGGAAACATTGAAAAATGAAAAACCTCAACTCATAATTCATTAGCGAATTCGTTTTACTCGGAATTCATTAATTACAGTAAAAACGTGACATCCTGTGAAATTTCGTCATCGAAAAGTAATCTGTTAGCTCATCATGAGCGAATTCTAAGTTTGTCAAGTTGTCGGGAACAGCCTGAGACCGTCAGTCTACTCTTTTTAACTGCAAAATTTGTATTAACATAAAGATCCGTATCTATGTGTCAACGTATCACCCTGCGATAAAAAATCGGCTCTTTCGATTCAAAAGTTTGATTTCCTACTGTGATTTTGTATGTCTTAAATAATAAGAAATTTCAAAAGTCAAAAATCGGTTTCAATGTGCTTAAACTATCTTTAGAGAATTTTTTTGTCATTTTAAGACTCAGGATTTTTTTTGTTTTTAGATTTTTTTCAAAAAAAAGGCGTTTAAAGGTGCGAAAAGTGACCTTTTAGTCCGCGGGTTCTCACGGGAGTTAAAATAACGGTATCAGAAATAAAATAAGTGGACTCGACAATTAAAATCGAGNAGCTATGAAATTTTTTACACGAATTTCAAAACTCTCGAAATTGCCACCAAAGAGCGCTAATCCCATCCTCTGAAATCTGAAAAACTCCTTTAAATTAAAATTTCGAAATTACCAATATTTAAGGCTCAATTTAATGAAAAATTAGCTATGAAATTTTATTGAACGAATTTTAAAACCCTAGAAATTATAACCAAAGCGCGCGCTCATTCAATCCCCTAAAATACAAAAAAACGCCTTAGAATTAAAATTTCAAAATTCTCAATATTTAAAACTCAATTTTATAAAAATCAGCTATGAAATTTTATTGAACGAATCTTCAATTTGGAATTTCATGATGAATTTCTAATTCTCAAAATTTCATAGCTAATTTTTCATGAAATTGAGCTTTAAATATTGGGAATTTTAAAATTTTTATTTAAAGGCGTTTTTCAGATTTCAGGGGATGGGATTAGCGCGTGCTTTGGTGGCAATTTCGAGAGTTTTGAAATTCGTGTAAAAAATTTCATAGCTTATTTTTTATTGAATTGAGTTTAAAATATAAGTGATTTCGAAATATTCATATAAAGGCGTTTTT
>SCLH01000693.1:218486-250270 GCA_004367855.1 Oikopleura vanhoeffeni | reverse complement strand
AGAACACTAGATTCTAAGATGCTTATTTGACCAATGAGAGCAACAGGTAGCTATTCACCATTAATTTCCGACCTATAGAAATAATAGGTGGATCTTCTGAAATTTTGAGGAGGTTAATTAATCGAAAAATGGAAACAAAAATATAAAAAAATTTGGTCTGCACGTGATCAAAATATAGGCAATTTTCCGTTTTCAGTATTTTAATTAAATAAAAACGAATGCGAAATCGGAGTTTTCGAAAAAAAATTTTTCATTTTTTTTAAATTGCTGAAAACGCTCGAAAAAATTTTTCGGAAATTTTTTTGCTATTCAATTTTTTTTTGAAATACTTAAGAAAAAAGGAGAATTTTTATTTTCAAAAAGAAATTTTTCGGCGCCGCGGGATTTCTTGGCAGGACTTTTTATTAATATCATACCATAACCGTGGTTTTCTCAACAGTCATGAAATAAAACAACTTTCTTTGGGAGCTTTGTATCGCGGCCTATAATAGTCGAAAAACCCTCTTTATTGATTCAAAAATACGATTTTTTTGAAATATATTATCCATTTTTCGGAAAAAAAAAAATATCGATTGTTGAAAAAAATAACTTCCAACACAAAACGCGGAATAAAAGTTTGGCACAGATCCAGTAGATATGCTGACAAATCTAACTAACTAGTCGATTTTGGCCGGAAAATCGATCGTGGTGGAATAGCTACGATAGGGCAATATCAACTGTTTATATGCTGGCAAGAACAAAAGATAAACTTCGCAACACCGAGATTACACATGATCGGTAAGTACAGAGATAGTTTATTTAAACTGTTGAAAACTAAATAAATAAGGTTACGTTATATCAAATACAAAACGTGTTTGTGTCAACCACGCAGGAATAAGCATCGAGCAAACTGTTGCAAAATCTCAAACTTCAAGAAGGCTTCTTTTCATTAGACTCAGAGGTCTAAAACATATAGCAGTTTAGTCTATACACTCACTACCGACGTAGCGTATACCAAGACTTTACTCCTATTGTTACGTAGTTAACGTTTTTGAGGTGGAGTTTCTTTGGGAAAAATATATCCCCTATTCACACTTTTGTGAATATCCCGGCCTTGATTAGTTAACGTAGTGTGTTTTTAAGAAGTAGGGCCGCAATATTTACAAAAGTGTGAATAGTGGATATATCGAAGATCCTGCCGAGTGTGATTTTTATCCTGAGCGTCATCACTCTGAGCCAGTGTCCAATCATAATATCCGATTGTCGATTCAATTCAAGAATCTCGCGATTTGATTGGCCACTTTATCAAATTGATGACGCTCAAGATGAAAACCACACTAGGCAGGATCTTCGATAAACCAAAAGCACTTAAATATATAAATTATATTATATAATATTTATATAAGAATTTCGCTGGAATTCCTATAATTATCTTCAGTTAAGATATCTTAAAGTTAAAATACTGACGATAATTACAATTCTGGTCATAATCACGAAGAAATCGATTCTCTGGCTATAAATCTAACAAGTTTTCAGGCATTATGTTTAAACGAATATTATTTTCAATTTATGAAATATAACTTGTTAATTATAAAGTGTTGTGATTATAAAAAATATCGATCACTTTTATGCCAACATTTTCGTATAATTTGGCTTTCGATAACGACTTATCAGATTGAGTTCTCAGATATGTTAAACTGAGCACAAATATTTATGAGCACAAAAAAATATCCAAATTAGACCATTGTTTTCATTTAATCCTCTCACACATAAAACGCCATTCGGAGAGGCAACCGTGGCGTTTTTCATGGAAAAAATTAAAGTGCTTGCAACTTCACTGTTCTTTAGTCCTTGAGATTAAGAATAGACCTAACTTTTTGACTGTTTAATTAACATTTTGACTTTATTAACCCCGTAGAATAGTGAAATTTACAAAGTGACCTTTAACCTACGCAATTTATTTCTGAAAAAATGAGAAAAGTCAGAACAAAAATTAATTATGGAGGAGATCCAGAACTTAATTTTCTAAATAGTGACTTTCTCAGAAATTACCTGCAATTTTCGGTCTTCAATCTACAGTTGTTTTCCGAAAATAAAACCTAACCTACGCAACTCATCGAAATCATGTCTGAAGAAATCGAAAGTTACCCAAAAAAGTCTGATCAACAATTGATAATGAAGCAGATTCAAAAAAAAATTTTCTAAAAAGTGAGTCACCCAGAAGAAATCTGCAATTTCTGTTCTCTTATCTACAGGTGTTTTTCAAAATGGCTCCGTGTGTGAGGGGGTAAGTAAAAAAACAGTCAAAAATTTCAGTATTCTCTGAAAGAAATCAAAAATGGTCCAATTTTTCATTGTTTTATTAATCCACTCATTATTTGTGCTCAGTTTGAGCTGCCTTATAACTCAATCGAATCAGTTGTTTTCAAAAGCTGAATTATTTTAAAATTATGGCTTAAAGCGGCCAATTTGTTCGTGTGGGCCGGTTATTGATCCAGCCTTTTTCTTCAAATTTTCAAAGAAAATATGCTACACATTTCACGATCTACAGAGGCCAATCGGATAAATATCATCTTATATTCTCCGGACAAGTGTCAAACTACAGATAGTTTAATTATAAGGCTATTCATATCCCCTTAGGAAGTAGATTCTTAAATTCTGGTTTGGTCTAGTACATTATGTACGTTAAGTAGTACCAATGTACTAGAACAAACCAGAATTTAACAAAGAATTTAACAAGAAAGTTAAAATACATTACTTCAATTTTTAATAACGATAAAATATTTTTATCAAGTGATTTTGTGTCAAAATATCCCTTTACTACGCTGTGGTTAGAAAGCGCTGTTAGGAGTTTTTTTAGGCATAAATATATACTAGAAAAATTTCCCAACAGCGCTTTCTCACCAACGTGTAATAACGGGATATCAACTTTATTTATCCTTACCTTATATTTACATATAATATGGATTCATATCCCTCATCACTTTTTGGTTCTCCGAATGCGTAGCCACAACGTTAAAATAACACGTTAAAGGAGTAGTGGCTACGCATTCTAACAAAAAAGTGATAAAAGGATTATAGTGTCAAAGCTCTTGGCGATCAATTTACATTTACAAAGTTATTTGATTTAAATCGCAATGATCATAAAATGATGTAAGATTCAATGAATTCTGAATAAATTTGATGAATGAACTCTTCAATCGAGACTTCAATTGTTAGCATTTAACTCAAAAAGTCTAGACTTCAGACTACCCTATACAAATTTATTTGAAAGTCATCTCCAAACTTTCAATGATTGTTTTTCAAATTAGCTTATGTTATCGACAAACGTACTATTTTTTAACTCAGGGTTGTCATTGTAGATTTTTCATAAAAAATTACAATTCGTTTGAGTCATCAATGATGACTCATCATATTTTCAAAATTTTGTGAAAAGTCTTTAGGATCTGAGAATTTTTAAGATATATTTGCTAAAGCAATAAAAAGATGAAAAAGTAATTTTGAACAATACGCCGGAAATAAATTAATCGGGAACTTAAAAGAACAATTAATTTCTTCGGAAATTGTCTCGAGTTTTATCCGACCAACAGATTAAAATATCGTCAGAATTCAATACGAGCCAAAAAACAATTATCAACGCTGGTTTAATACAAATGGCAAAAACCGAATTTTCATCACGCGATACCAGGGATTTCATTTACTTTTGTGAATTGGTGAATTGCCAAAAAATATAAGTTTTGTTTCATTTTTGGAAATGTTATCAAATACAAGGGGACATAATTGCCAAAGTTTCTGCTATAAAATTTTGGCAATACTGACACGAATCGGCGACATAATGAAAAAAAATTACGATTTCAGGTCAAACATAAAACTGAGTAGGCGTCGGAAATTACGACATTATTTGATAGTTTAAAGTTCCATAATGGAGATTTGAAAATGGAGTGTATAACAAAAATACGAAGAATTAACTATTCCACCAAATGCAATCAACTTTCAAATTCAAACAGTAAATTTGCAGAAGTTATTTTGTAATAAAACCTCAATGGAGTAGTGAATTGCCTAAACCTCGCCTTGACCTACGCGATGGGTTGCCAATAAAACGCCAAATCGTAAAAACGCAAAATTTTAAAAAATTGGCGTTTCTTGTTTTTCTCGTTAACGCCAAAAAAAAGAGAACTGCCTGAAAGTGAGGATTTTCGTAAAACGCCAAAAATATAGTTTTTCGTAGAACGCCAAAGATATCATTTTTCAGTTGATCGCCAAATGTTAAAATTTTCCTGTTAAACGCCAAAATAAATATCTTCTAGAAAAAATGTTAAGTACAAAATTTTTTCGCAAAAAAAAACGTTTAAAATTAAAGTTTAAATACAAGTAAGTTCTGAAAGTATCCACCAAAATAAATTTCTCGTAGACCGCCAAAATATAAATTTCCTAGAAAAAAATGTTGAGTACAAGAAAAATATTGAAAACTGCAATAGCAATTTTTATGTCCTCAATTAAATTATCGTCACAAGGATGGCTTCCGAGGTTGTCCCCAAAAGCAAAACTTTACATTTCTCGTAAGAAGTCGTTTAAACTTTTTCGTTAAAATTTTAAAAAATTAATATTTTCGATATCTCAAGTATAACATTTCCGAAAAAGATAAAAATAACAATAATTCTCATTGATTCAATATTAATCAATTTTTTCTTAATTTTGGCTCTCTGAAGCGCATCCCGTTTTTCAAGTATTAAGGAGACTTAAATGCATCCAGAATGACTTCTTCACATCTTTGATAATCAAGTTTGCTTCTATAAAATTAGCATTCCTTACCTGCGTTAAAAATTCGTTCATTTTCGGAAAACTAGAAAATTCAGAAATTTGACGGAAAATTCGTGAATCTGAAAATCATGGTAAATTTCGTTATGTGTCAAATTAAACCTCGCTTACCAATAACTGGCAACAAAATGACTAGGAAATTTTTCAAAAAGTCAAAAAATTTACAGAAAAAAGTTTTTGCAGGAACTGAAGATTTAAATCAAAGGTTTGGCGGTTCCTACATTTTCTGCATTAATTATGTCATATAAACATGCCCAAATCAAATGTGAATGTTTGAAACGTCAACAATTAACTCAAAATATACCAAATAAAAACAAAATTTATATTTTGTGTTAGAGATCTAAATTGAGGAAAAAAAGGCTCGTCAGAAGTTGAGATGATAATGTCCAAAAACGGTGTGTTTTCGCATATTCTAGTGAATCCAACTACAGGTGTAGGTACACGTAGTTATTCACTTTAACTACAATATACTTTCAGTCCACTTTTTTGCACTATTTAATCAAGAAAAATAACCATTTGTATATTTTTGACATTTTATTCATAAAATTCAAACATTTTCTCATTTATAATTTCTAAGTACTGTTATATCCGTTCTTGTCATTTATTTTTTCCAATAAAGTATATTTGCCATTCAAAATAATAAAGTTTCTACGATAAATAATATTTTGTGTTTTACGAATATTCTTCTCAGCAACTTTTTAATACTGTTGGCGTTTTACCATAAAAAAATTTTTGACGTTTTACGAAAAAAAAAGTTTTTTGGCGTTTTACTGATTTTTTCGTAAAACGCATTTTTTTTGGCGTTTTTACGAACAAACCAGTGAAACCCATCATTTTCAAATTTTGGCGTTTACGATTTTGGCGTTTTACTGGCAACCCCTACGCGATAATGAGTCTTTGAGCGATATCCGCTAACAAAAAATGGCAAATTGCGTTGGTTTTTTATTGTGATAATAAGTGCCGGCGATTATTAATATTATTAACATATAAAAAAATATTTTTGAATGCTTATATCTCAAGAATATCTTCCAAGAAAGTGACACCAATCAACGTTCTTAATTAACCGATTTAATCAGGCGGACCAACTCGTATGTCTCGGGACACATTTTTATGTGTGAGGATTAAACTCCACATCGTTTTAGTTAGCTAGCATGCTCAGAGGGAACACAATTACCCAACAATCAAAAATATTCAGCCACGGCGTGGGTCCCATACTTTATTCGGGTCTTTAAAGATGAGGTGATACCGTTTGAAACGATCATTTGTTTCCTTTTCAATATAACTTCAAAGCTCTTCTTATATTAAAACAAAGTTTCTCGATATCCCCTATTCACACTTTTGTGAATATCCCGGCTTCTTCTACTTAAAACTACCTTCGTTTCCGTATCAGGGCCGGGGATATTCACAAAAGTGTTAATAGGGGACACAAAAGTGTGAATACACATATGTAAAAATAACATCAAGAGAAAACAAGGGAAATTTCTCTAGATTGAAATGAAGGGAACGGATCGACTCTGGTCGGATCGTACTCTGGTCGACTTTTCCGATCTTACCAAGAATAAGCCAATTGATTTACGGAATTGTTTTTATTTAAATTGAGCCCACTGAACGTCGACGAGATTCTTTTAAAAAGGCTGAGTTTGATTAAAATCGTGAGGTTCGGTTTATTTGGTTTTCAATACAAAATAATTTTTGAAAACTTGAACATGCTCATTGGCGGGGGTTTTGCTACATCATTTTTTATTTCGGAAGTGAAAATACCACATGCTGTAAACCACGTTCACCTCGATATTCAACTTATATCAGCCATAACATTTAGCAAGCTATTAAAGCGTGACCCTTACATACACTTTAAACAGTTCTTTTTATATACTATCATGGCATTATCTCATGTCTTATCAGAAGCCTGTCTGAGATCTCTGGAAACTTAAAAAAATTTATTAAATCAGCATTCAAAATCACGGCGAATCATTTTTATAGCGGTAAATTTTCGATGCTGTTTGGTTCATTTTTTTACCAATCAAATATTGGCATTTACATCTTTTTGAAAACTCCACACTCAAATGGATCGAAAATATTTATTTTCGAATTCACTCAAATGCCCTAGTCACCATAATGGGACAATCTTCGGACAGTAAACTGATTGGGTGACCACCTTTATTTTATACTTGAATTAACGTATATACTGTATACGTTATACATCAATTTCAGGCCTTCTTATTTTAGAATTTATAGTTGGTTTGTTGGTATCACATGAAGAAGCAGTCGGGCAGGCAGTTGAGGTTATAAAATGTAATGTATAACGAAGAATCTGCGAAAAATTTTCAGATTTATTTCGGCTGACTCTAACAATTAAAATTAATAGTGAGCCTTGAAATTGTGTATATTTTTATTTCAAAGATTTTGCTTCAGAATAAAACTTATCAATTTCGTAAAAAGGGACGAAATTTATTGTTTTGGCTCTTTTAAAACATTCAAATCAATAGGGGATTGTGGGTGCTCCTCAATAATAAGCCCTTTTGAAAAACTCAAATATCTTTGTGAGAATTAAGTGGATATCTATAAATTCAGTTGCACGTTGCAGTTTCGTAACTTTGAAATGGATAATAGTGATAAATTTTTCTGAAAATATTTTAACATGAGCCGTTAAATGCATAAACCTATTGCTGGTATTTCTGTCCGTGAAGTTTAAACTATATCCATGTATCAAAAATTACATTATGCCGATATTATTTGTCAAAAAAATTCTCTACAATAAGACTAATTATATTTTTTAATTCATCCTAATTTGCCGAGAATTTTTCTTGAAAATTCATTGCTTTGCAGTTGTTAAATACTTGTAGTTAACTATACATGTAGTTAAATATAGAAAAATGTACATTTATTTTACAAAATAAAAATTTAACTCACGAACGGTACATGCGATTTCTTTTCTCTTTTTCATAATCATCTTGATTATCTTAGTAAAAATAAAGACCAAACAATTCTCAATAATCTTTTGTCAGGTTTTCTCGCAATCACTATTTATCCAGATTTACTGCGCGTCATTAATTATGATTAGGCTGAAAATTGAAATATTGAAAAAAGGGCAAAAATTGTAATAATTTTAATATTGAAATAATTCATTTATTGTATTTTTTTGCTGTGATTATATTTTTTTGTATTTTGAGACATCTCTCTCACAACAACNAGGAGTAGTGGCTACGCATTCTAACCAAAAAGTGATAAAGGGATATAGTGTCAAAGCTCTGGCGATCAATTTTACATTTCAAAGTTATTTGATTTAAATCGATGATCATAAAATGATGTAAGATTCAATGAATTTTGAATAAATTTGATGAATGAACTCTTCAATCGAGACTCAATTTGTTAGCATTTAAATCAAAAAGTCTAGACTTCAGACTACCTATACAAATTTATTGAAATCATCTCCAAACTTTCATGATGTTTTTCAGATTAGCTTATGATTATCGACAAACGTACATTTTTTAACTCAGGGTTGTCATTTGTAGATTTTCATAAAAAATTACAATTCGTTTGAGTCATCAATGATGACTCATCATATTTTCAAAAATTTTGTGAAAAGTCTTTAGATTGAGAATTTTTAAGATATATTTGCTAAAGCAATAAAAAGATGAAAAAGTAATTTTGAACAATACGCCGGAAATAAATTAATCGGGAACTTTTAAAAGAACAATTAATTTCTTCGGAAATTGTCTCGAGTTTATCCCGACCAACAGATTAAAATATCGTCAGAATTCAATACGAGCAAAAAACAATTATCAACGCTGGTTTAATACAAAATGGCAAAAACCGAATTTTCATCACGCGATACCAGGGATTTCATTTACTTTGTGAAATTGGTAGAATTGCCAAAAAATATAAGTTTGTCATTTTTGGAAATGTTATCAAATACAAGGGGACATAATTGCCAAAAGTTTCCTGCTATAAAATTTTGGCAATACTGACACCATCGGCGACATAATGAAAAAATTACGATTTCAGGTCAAACATAAAACTGAGTAGGCGTCGGAAATTACGACATTATTTGAATAGTTTATAAGTTCCATATATGGAGATTTGAAAATGGAGTGTATAACAAAAATACGAAGAATTAACTATTCCACCAAATGCAATCAACTTCAAATTCCAAACATTAAATTTGCAAGAAAGTTATTTGTAATAAAAACCTTCAATGGAGTAGTCAATTGCCTAAACCTTCGCCTTGACCTACGCGATGGGTTGCCAGTAAAACGCCAAAATCGTAAAACGCCAAAATTTTAAAAATTTGACGTTTACTTGTTTTTCTCGTTAAACGCCAAAAAAAAAGAGAACTGCTGAAAGTGAGGATTTCGTAAAACGCCAAAAATATAGTTTTTCGTAGAACGCCAAAGATATCATTTTTCAGTTGATCGCCAAAGTTAAAATTTCCTGTTAAACGCCAAAATAAATATCTTCTTGAAAAAATGTTAAGTACAAAAATTTTTTCGCAAAAAAAACGTTTAAAATTAAAGTTTAAATACAAGTAAGTTCTGAAAGGTATCCACCAAAATAAATTTCTCGTAGACCGCCAAAATATAAATTTCCTAGAAAAAAATGTTGAGTACAAGAAAAATATTGAAAACTGCATAGCAAGTTNAATACGAGCAAAAAACAATTATCAACGCTGGTTTAATACAAAATGGCAAAAACCGAATTTTCATCACGCGATACCAGGGATTTCATTTACTTTTTGAAATTGGTAGAATTGCCAAAAAATATAAGTTTGTCATTTTTGGAAATGTTATCAAATACAAGGGGACATAATTGCCAAAAGTTTCCTGCTATAAAATTTTGGCAATACTGACACCATCGGCGACATAATGAAAAAATTACGATTTCAGGTCAAACATAAAACTGAGTAGGCGTCGGAAATTACGACATTATTTGAATAGTTTATAAGTTCCATATGGAGATTTGAAAATGGAGTGTATAACAAAAATACGTAGAATTAACTATTCCACCAAATGCAATCAACTTCAAATTTCAAACAGTAAATTTGCAAGAAAGTTATTTGTAATAAAAACCTTCAATGGAGTAGTGAATTGCCTAAACCTTCGCCTTGACCTACGCGATGCGTTGCCAGTAAAACGCCAAAATCGTAAAACGCCAAAATTTTAAAAATTTGGCGTTTACTTGTTTTTCTCGTTAAACGCCAAAAAAAAAGAGAACTGCTGAAACTGAGGATTTCGTAGAACGCCAAAGATATCATTTTTCAGTTGATCGACAAAGTTAAAATTTCCTGTTAAACGCCAAAATAAATATCTTCTAGAAAAAATGTTAAGTACAAAAAATTTTTCGCAAAAAAAACGTTTAAAATTAAAGTTTAATACAAGTAAGTTCTGAAAGGTATCACCAAAATAATTTCTCGTAGACCGCCAAATAAATTTCCTAGAAAAAAAGTTGATACAAGAAAATATGAAACTGCAATAGCATTTTTATGTCCTCAATAAATTATACGTCACAAGGACTTCACGGTTGTCCCCAAAAGCAAAACTTTACATTTCTCGTAAGAAGTCGTTTAAACTTTTCGTAAAATTAAAAAATTAATATTTTCGATATCTCAAATATAACATTTCGAACAGAAAAAAATAACAAATAATTCTCATGATTCAATATAAATCAATTTTTTCTTAATTTGGGCTCTCTGAAGCGCATCCCGTTTTCAAGTATTAAGTAGACTTAAATGCATCCAGAATGACTTCTTCACATTTTGATAATCAAGTTTGCTTCTATAAATTAGCATCCTTACCTGGTTAAAAATTCGTCATTTCGGAAAACTAGAAAATTCAGAAATGACGGAAAATTCGTGAATCTGAAATACATGGTAAATTTCGTTATGTGTCAAATTAAACCTCGCTTACCAATAACTGGCAACAAAGACTACGGAAAATTGTCAACAAAAGCGCAAAAATTTTACAGAAAAAAGTTTTTGCAGGAACTGAGATTTTAATCAAAGGTTTGGCGGTTCCTACATTTTCTGCATTAATTATGTCATAAAATGCCCAAATCAAATGTGTATGTTTGAAACGTCAACAATTAACTCAAAATAACCCAAATAAAAACAAAATTTATATTTTGTGTTAGAGATCTAAATTGAGGAAAAAAAGGCTCGTCAGAAGTTAAGATGAATAATGTCCAAAAACGGTGTGTTTTCGCATATTCTAGTGAAACAACTACAGCTGTAGTACAGTATTTGTTTTTCACTTTAACTACAATATACTTTCAGTCCACTTTTTTGCACTATTTAATCCAAGAAAAATACCATTTGTATATTTTTGACATTTTATTCATAAAATTCAAACATTTCTCATTTATAATTTCTAAGTACTGTTATATACCGTTCTTGTCATTTATTTTTTCCAATAAAGTATATTTGCATTCAAAATAATAAAGTTTCTAGATAAATAATATTTTGCGTTTTACGAATATTCTTCTCAGCAACTTTTAATACTTTGGCGTTTTACATAAAAATTTTTTTGACGTTTTACGAAAAAAAAAGTTTTTTGGCGTTTTACTGATTTTTTCGTAAAACGCATTTTTTTTGGCGTTTTACGAACAAACCAGTGAAACCCATCATTTTCAAATTTTGGCGTTTTACGATTTTGGCGTTTTACTGGCAACCCCTACGCGATAATGAGTCTTTGAGCGATATCCGCTAACAAAAAATGGCAAATTGCGTTGGTTTTTTATTGTGATAAATAAGTGCCGGCGATTATTAATATTATTAACATATAAAAAATATTTTTGAATGCTATATCTTCCAAGAAAGTGACACCAATCAACGTTCTTAATTAACCGATTTAATCAGGCGGACCAACTCGTATGTCTCGGGACACATTTTTATGTGTGAGGATTAAACTCACATCGTTTTAGTTAGCTAGCATGCTCAGAGGGAACACAATTACCCAACAACCTCAAAAATAATTCAGCCACGGCGTGGGTCCCATACTTTATTTGGGTCTTTAAAGATGAGGTGATACCGTTGAAACGATCATTGTTTCCTTTTCAAATATAACTTCAAAGCTCTTCTTATATTAAAAAAAAGTTTCTCGATATCCCCTATTCACACTTTTGTGAATATCCCGGCTCTTCTACTTAAAATAACACTTCGTTTCCGTATCAGGGCCGGGATATTCACAAAAGTGTTAATAGGGGACACAAAAGTGTGAATAACAGTATGTAAAAATAACATCAAGAGAAACAAGGGAAATTTCTCTAGATTGAAATGAAGGGAACGGATCGACTCTGGTCGGATCGTACTCTGGTCGACTTTTCCGATCTTACCAAGAATAAGCCAATTGATTTACGGAATTGTTTTTATTTAAATTGAGCCCACTGAACGTCGACGAGATTCTTTTAAAAAGGCTGAGTTTGATTAAAATCGTGAGGTTCGGTTTATTTGGTTTTCAATACAAAATAATTTGAAAAATTGAACATGCTCATTGGCGGGGGGTTTTGCTACATCATTTTTTATTTCGGAAGTGAAAATAACACATGCTGTAAACCACGTTCACCTCGATATTCAAACTTATATCAGCCATAACATTTAGCAAGTTTATTAAAGAGTGACCCCTTACATACACTTAAACAGTTACTTTTTATATACTATCATGGCATTATCTCATGTCTTATCAGAAGACTGTCTGAGATCTCTGAAACTTAAAAAAATTTATTGAATCAGCATTCAAAATCACGGCGAATATTTTTATAGCGGTAAATCTTCGATGTTTGGTTCATTTTTTTACCAATCAAATATTGGCATTTACATCTTTTTGAAAACTCCACATTCAAATGGATCGAAAATATTTATTTTCGAATTCACTCAAATGCCCTAGTCACCATAATGGGACAATCTTCGGACAGTAAACTGATGGGTGACCACCTTTATTTTAAACTTGAATTAACGTATACTGTATACGTTATACATCAATTCAGGCTTCTTATTTGTAGAATTTTATAGTTGGTTTGTTGGTATCATGAAGAAGCAGTCGAGCAGGCAGTTGTAGGTTATAAAATGTAATGTATAAACGAAGAATCTGCAGAAATTTTCAGATTTATTCGGCTGACTCTAACAATAAAATATACAATGAGCTTGAAATTGTGTATATTTTTATTTCAAAGATTTGCTCAGAAATAAAACTTATAAATTTCGGAAAAAGGGACGAAATTTATTGTTTTGGCTCTTTTAAAACCATTCAAATCAATAAGGGGATTGTGGGTGCTTCCAGAAATAAACCCTTTTGAAAACTCAAATATTTTTTGTGAGAATTAAGTGGATATCTATAAATTCAGTTGCACATTGCAGTTCGTAACATTGAAATGGATAAAAGTGATAAATTTTTTGAAAATATTTTAACATGAGCCGTTAAATGCATAAAACCTTATTGCTAGTATTTCTGTCCATTGAAGTTTAACATCATATCCATGTATCAAAAATTACATTATGCCGATATTATTTGTCAAAAAAAATTCTCTACAATAAAGACTAATTAATTTTTTTTAATTCATCCTAATTTGCCGGGAATTTTTCTTGAAAATTCATTGCTTTGCATTTGTTAAATACTTGTAGTTAAATATACATCTAGTTAAATATAGACAAAATGTACATTATTTTACAAGATAAAAATTTAACTCACGAACGGTACATGCGATTTCTTTTCTCTTTTTCATAAATCATTCTTGATTATCTTAGTAAAAATATAGACCAAACAATTTCAATAATTTTTGTCAGATTTCTCGCAATCACTATTTAATCCAGATTTACTGCGCGTCATTGTTTCATTGATTAGGCTAAAAATTGAAATATTGAAAAAAGAGCAAAAATTGTAATAATTTTAATATTGAAATACTTTCATTTATTGTTATTTTTTGCTGTGATTATATTTTTTTGTAATTTGAGACTGTCTTATGTCTGGAATTGTTAATTAATTAAGGGTCGGTGCCTTTTGACAGATACCGATATGGGCTCTTGATAAAGAATTTTTTACTGGGTTTATATATTCTTATAATCCATCAAAGTTATGTTTCATAATCTAGGAAACTTTTATAACTACAGAATTTTCGAATTAAGATGGTGCAAACCATTTTTCAGAGCTTTTAATTAATAAAACTAAAAAAAGAAATTTTAATGTAATTAAGACACCTTTGATAGCAACCGCGCGGTTTTTGAAAGTTTTTTCAAAAGAGGATTTATTAAGTAAAAAGGATCGATCTGAAGAAAAGCAGATTAAATGAAGGAAACTCAAAAGTGGCAACTTTCCTCCGAAAATGTTATTATCCGAAAATTTTGAAGTGACAAAAAATTTCTGATCTTCAGAAAAAAACATGAAAAAATGCTCATCTGTCAAAATGCACCGACCTAAATATGGATTAATTTTATTCTTGAAAAAACTCAAGAATTGAACAAGGCTCGAAAAGACAATTCCTATCTCGGTTTTCGCAAAACCTTATTAAGGGGGTGGCATAACCCCGGCATCCTGGAGTCAATATAACTCACGAAAATAGTACGTCAGTATATTTTTTCATGCTCATTATAATTAGCTGAACCGACATAAATATGTTTTAGCTTCATAAAATCATTTTTATCCATTTAAGGAAAGATTTGAGTTCGGGTTTTCATCTTTGAAATCGTAAAAATTTGAAAACACACATTAAAGCATTATGAAACTTTTCCGCATTTTTCGCTTAAAATTGTTTTGTTTTAATAACTGAAATCTGTGCCTAGAAACCGATAAAATAGCACCTTTAAGTTTGTTCATTGATTCCTACATATTTTCTGACCGCTGTTTGAAAAATCATAAAATTTTTATTTTTTATCAACTTGTTAAGAAACATTATGAAAATGCCCCTTAAATCAAGTCTAAAATTTTTTATTTGTAATTTTTTAAGATTTTCATAAAAAAATAACGCAGAATCACATATAAAANTTTTGGTATCTATTAAATCGCCGAATGTCAACTAATCGGTAGGTCGCGCGATTATCATTTTGAAACTGGTGATGAAAATTTTAACACTTGACTGTACACTCGATAAGTGCCATTCGGCACTAAATTTTTAACAAATTTTATGGTTGCGAAAAATTTTCAATAAAATTGTGGTTGTAGTAAGCGTCATTTTTTTGATAGTCAGGACATTTTTTCATATCAAAACCCAATTTAAGGTCAATTTTTATCTCCAAAAAGCTGTTTTCCCTACTTTTTGCGAATTTTTACCCTTTTTCATGGAAAAAAACTTTGATATTAGAAATTTTCGAATGTGCAGAATTTTAAAGAGACTTTCAGGGGGAGTACACCCAAAATAAATGAAGTTTATTAATATCGTTTTGCAAAAAATTTTTATAGTCGGGTTTGGTTGGAAATGAATGTACAGTGAAAAATATTTTTTTTATATTTATAACTTTACCTAGTAATGTTTAGAGATTAAAAATGTTAAAGTTTGTAAGAAAGAACACTTTTATTGAATTTAAAAAATGAAAAAATAAATATCCACGTTTTTTTCTTTGCAATATCGATCTGAAAAAATGTACCAATATGCTTGACGTATGTCACCCCCTTAATATCGGATCTTGTCCGGTAAATATCATTTTTTCAACGAAAGTGGATCTCGAAAATAAAGGTTATCTCAATAGCGAGTGTTTGAAACAAATTTATTTTGTCTTAGGCAATGGTGCTTTATATTGGGAGCGCAAAAGTAATACAATCACTAAGGCATCATAAGTGGTATTCAAACACGCGCTATATATCTCAGATAGCTTTCATTTTTAAGATCCACTTAGGTTGGGAAATGGATAAGCAATCATTTTTACACACATTTGGGGTTTGAATTTGAATTTCACTCCAGTTGCCGGGATTGGACAACATCGCTACGATTTAAAAACAAATGTATTCTTTAAACTTGCCGGTATTTCTAGAGACACAAATTGAATCTTTTAAGAGAAGTAAAATTTGTCATTAATAATTAAATCAAATTCGCCAAAATTTTTTGGAATTTTAAGATAATTTAATCTGATTCTTGTTTTTCTGGTTATTTGTTTCGAATAATTTAATGTCGATTACAAAATCCAATATCGTTTTTATGACAACTTTCACAGTTGCATGTTTTTTAATGTTTTTTCATGAAGGTCCTCGGTGTATTTTGACAGGTACCGTTATGGGCTCATGATGAAAAACTTTTCACTGGCTTGATATATTCTTCCCAATATACTATCAAAGTGATGATTCATAATCCAGACAACTTTCGCAACTAGCAAATTTTTGCATCATGGCTTTTTAAGAAAATTTTCAGTTCTAATTAAACTTTTCGAATTCGAGAAATTATCGATAGAAGTTCCAAACATACTGAAAAATGCCTTATTTTTTGTTCAAATTTTTTTCAATAATTGTTTCAAATCAACGAAAAAAACTCTATAAAATGGCAACTTTTACTTTGAGACTAAATGACCCCATATTTTTTATATGCTCTTTGAAAAACCATATGACATGGTTTAGTGATTTTTGGTCAAAAATCATAAGAATTATTTTGAAAATTGCCCTTATTTCTTACTCTTAAAGTTTGAAACTGATTATTCTGGGATCACTCAATGAAAATATAAAGAATATCATTTTTTACTTTATTTAAATATGTTCTTGTTTTGTTTCTTCGCTCTGGTTTATACTCTCAACTTTAATTTTTGCTGTGAATTACAATTTGGGGGAAATCGGTTGGAGCTGTCGTTTATAAAAATAAAAAAATGTATTTCTGCTTAACCTGCCAAATTGGTAAGTCGACTCGACTACCGAATTCAATTTTTTTCATTCATCTCTCCGATTTGCCTGAATTTCGTTTTCTTCCGATTTTTTTGATATTTCAAACTTTTCGATTTCGACTCAGAAATTGTATAAAAACTTTAAAAAAAATTAAATTACCGTAGTCGAGTCCGTTTTTTTGGTTTCTTATCATCAAAAAAAATTACGTCAATTTTGACGCCTTCAACTGAAATCTCCCGTTTTTTAGTTTTTTTCAAAAGACCTTTTTTAAAATAAAAATAATCGATTTGATACAAATCAGATAATAAAAAGTGAGCTCAGAACTGACAACTTACGGTCGAAAACGTTTTCATCCTGAAATTTGAAAGTGGGAAACAGTTTCTCATCAAGCGAAAATATATGAAAAAAATGCAAATCTGACAAAATGCACCGAGGCCCCTTAAGTAAAACAAATTAACGTTTCACCAGTAAAAAAACTCCGAAATCAAATTTTCATTGTTAACAACGGAAACGGTTATTTCACTTTTTATCATGTTTTAAATTTCATGTTGCAACGTATCACAGAAAATGCTGACGATTGATTAATTTTTCCATCTAAGAAAATAAGTTCGATGTGTAGAATCCGATTTTTTTGAATAAATGAACAATAAGTCGCAAAAATAACATAAAAATTTATGGGGGGGCTTGAGTATGTATGAAAATGCCAAATGTGACATGGTAGGTACCATTATCGATGAACTATCATAGATTGATACCGTAAATGATTTATCTTCCAATGCCAATAACAAAGCCTGAATCAGGCCGTGATTTAAGTAAAAATAATGATTTACTTTTTCAATGAATTTCGGTCTGTTTTTTTATTATGGCCATTCATTAAGAATACGCCAATCCAATTTAAAAAAAAGTGTTTGTTGCCAGTATTCTTCTTGTTTCATGTAGCAACATGACATAAACGACCTACAGCTCGATTCTTCACCAAAAATTACTATTTCTCTTGCTTCAAATGCTATAATCATCACTTGATTTTTGTTGGCCCCTACCTACGCCAAAGTGTTTCTCCACACAGATTCAAATACTTAGCTCGAAAAAGTGCTCTCCCAGTGATGAGTTTTGAAAAAGTTCTTAAAACATTTTAAAACCACCTAGTTTTCTCAATTGTCAAAAAATGATGCGTAAATTTAATTTGTAGAAATCACATCAATAAGTTCATTCATAGCTTATGATTTGGTTCAAGTGCTGTTTCACCTGCATGGCTGTTTTAACTATACTGTGTTAACTGCAGTGCATGCTTCAAAAACTTGCTCCTAACTTATGCATTTCTTTTCGGACAACATATTTTTTAAAGTTATTAAAATTTAAAAATAACGGGAACTCTCCGGGTTCTGTTCGGATATCCTGCTAGACAAAATGATTTTCCTCATAAAAATTTTTATCTCCGTCTTTTGCAACCCTGCACAGGGGAAGGAATTGTACCTTTTGAAGATGTTCTTTGTATTTTATTTTGTGTCGGGAAATAATTCGGCTTAAACTTCTTGAAAAGCAATTGATCAAAACACTCAGGAAACCACCGTTGTTTGCATTTAAGATTATGTAATTAAATCGAATCCACTAAGAAATATTCTATGAGTTTATTGTCATGAAACCCAGCATATGGTATTGTGACGACTAAATCGTCATGGTTAAAATCTCATAATTTTATTTGTATAATAAATAATGTGACATCACATATTCTATTGTTCTATTAGCCGAATACCATGCGACCTACTGACTTCGATCAGTTAAATTAGTAAGACCATCACAGCATTATTTCGAGACATTTTTTCTCAAAATTGCCAGACACAGTTTCTAAAAGTTCGTGAGGTCAAAATCGTATCAGTTTCACACTTCACTCTATATTTTTTGTGAAATAGTTATACGGAATCCGTAATACGGATCACGCAAAAGGTCCGGTACCTAATGCTGAAAATGGCGATTTGTTCATTTTCAGAAAATAAAAACCAAAAAAATTTGTTTCTGCATCCTAATTAGGATTCCTAAGTCGATCCGCAAATAAATACACGTAAATGCATTACAACCAATTTCCTAAATTTAGTTTTTAAAGCTCAGCAGTCTCCAATTGTATCTGCTTCACGATAAATTTATTTATTATACATATATATTTCGACAATCAAGTTGTCATCGTCAGTGCTATTTAACAGTACTAAAAAGTTATGTACAAAATTTAAAAACAATTAAGTTATGCATATTCGAGAGTAGTTAAAATTCTTTATTTCAATAATTTATTATGTAAATTTGACAAACCTATATCCCCTTTAACACCTTTTGGTGATTTAGCAAAGATGTAGGTTGGGTTGCCAATCCTAACACTCCTGAGACCCCTTCTGGCCACTCATGAGGCCGCTTTCCTTCTTTTCAGCCTACATCTATCAAATCACCCAAAGGTGTTAAAGGGATATAAGTTTGTATAAGGGCCCACTTTGTGAAGTAAATACATGTATTATTAAAAAATAAACTTTTTTAAACTTTCTAGGATATGCATATACTAACTTGTTTTTTCAAATTTTGTACACAATTTTTTAGAACTGTAAAATAGCACTGACGTTGACAACTTGATTGTCGAAATATATATGTTATAATAAATATTAACTTTATTGAAACCAATATTATGAAGATTTTTCAAACGACCCAAAAAACCCATATAAATTTATTTTGTTACTATTTGAGTTGGTTTTCAAAAAATATCTGAAAAACATAGCGCTATGAATCGTGAATTGTCTGAAACTGCGATGAAGTATCGTTGAGGAAGTGTATCCGATGAAAAAGTTCTGGGTCCAATTAATGTTTCAAATTATTTTTTAACGATTATCAGGATAAAAACGACCCAAACATGATATTATCACATTTTCTTGAAAAATTGATTCGTTTCTTGTTTTTCACATTGGATTTATTGACCGAAAATTTTGGGCATTTATGGTGATTTTGTAGTTAAAAATATTCATAATAAGGCACGTTGAAAAATTCACTTTGGTATCGCAAATGTGGTTTTCGACGAGCCTTTTTTTCCCTATAAATCATGATGTCATAGGAATCAGCTCGTTGAGTCATCTTTTTTGTATGGTTTTGGGCGGACTTCAAAAAGTAAGCTCAATTATTCCATCTTCCCACTTTTTCAATTCACCAGAGAGCAAGTCCATCTAAATCCATACAAAACAGACAACTTAACCTTGTACTAGTATTGAAAACTTTGAAGATTTTAAACTATATGCTTTCGCAAAAATCGTCGAATTGATAATTTTAATTTCTGACTATAACAGTGACGTCGTTTTCAGTGTGAGCGCGGAAAGACGATCCGAAAAACATCTTTATAATCCCAAAGCAAGTTTCCAGTTTCTAGCTGCAACATTTAAACCAGGGATTTTGGATAGCTACGATGAAATGTTTTTCTACCAAGGAAGTTTCTTTGTACTATAAACTTGTATATAAACAAAAATTGTCTCGAGGTAACGAAATTGTAACTGGGGCGACCGTCGACCCGACCTGACCCGTAAAAAATTCGACCCGACCCGACTTGATAAAATTTTCAAAAAAAAGGATCCCTGAGATGAACAGTGTCTACTTTGATAGTATTAATAAAAATAGTTAATATGTAAATAACAAAATTGACAATATCTTCCTAAAAATTAATCCGTTATTTGCTGGTCATTCAGGCTTCAAACAATAAGTAAAAACAATCGGCATCATTAAATAATAATATTTTTATTGTTATGTAAATATATTTGCGAATTTTTTAGTTCTTCATCAAACGTTATACATAATGATTAACAATATATATAATATATTTAATATATAATATATATAGAAATATATAAATGATAATATAATCGAACAACCAAAAGTTGTAAAAACAAAATTGCAATTCATTAACAAGGCGTTATTCAAGTTCAAAAAATATTTAGAATTATTATATAATTTTAAAAATACTATAGTTGGTTTCAACATTTAAAAAAGTCTTTTATTTATTCTTGGTATCAATGTTTTCAAGGACCACGTGTTCCCCAATGTTTTATAAAACCCATGAATAAACCAACACAATAATGATTTATCTTTGAACGAAATTACCAATTTTATTTGCCCTTTTCATCTAATTAGCCAAGTGAACTTGTTTATCCAAACAAAAAAATTGCTGAAAGTCATTTTGAAAAATCTGAAACCCTGGAGCAATAATTCAAAAAATGTCAATTAGTAAACGACCATAGCCCTGATACTTGTGTAAACGTTCGAAGGTCAAACTGAAATTTTTTGACAGAACACCCCAATTCGTCACAGTGTCGTTAGAGTGAGGTCACTTAAATTGACTCACATTTGCTTATATTTTCAAGAAATCCCTTCCTCCGAGACCATATCCTAGTTTCGATTATCGGGGTCTCTGGTCGTGAGAAGCCACTTTTTTTCCACTACGTTTGTTTTCGACAAGGTCCACGACAGAAGCATGTTTTTAGATCTGGGGTCCACTGTCCGTGAGTTAGACGTTTTATCAGTTTGGCGGGTCCCACTGGTCGTGAGTCGCACGTTTTTTCAGTTGCGGGGTCACTGGTCGTGAGTAGACGTTCTTTCAGTTTTGGGGTCCACTGGTCGTGAGACAGCCACTTTTTTATTTTTCGGTAGGGGCGTCCATTGAGCTCTACAAAATTAATCGCAGAATAAGGGTCTCACTTGTGAAGTATCCAAAAAAATTATCAGTTATCCGTTTTAGTACCACCAGAAGCTCGCGTCTGTTATTTTTAAAGATAACTTCATTTATTATCAGGTACGCGTATAGTAGGCCTTTGTTGTTAAAAATTATCATTTAATTTGAAACTTCATTTTAATAAATATTATTTAATTAAACGCAGCAAATTACATTCTTGAAAAAATCCTCGCCGGCCAATGATTCCAAACCAAATAACAGTTAAGTGTTCTGCAATTCCGGGATAATGTTTAAAAGAATTATCTAGTTTAAAACTCTCCTTGATAATTCCCCAACCAGCCCTCCTGTCTTCTATTAACGATTTTTAATAATTTGAACGCTTGACAATTAGATTGGAAATGGCAGCCATTTTAATGCTTTTTAAATCGAAACAATCCAGGCTGCAGAGGTCCTCTTCCTTTGAATTTTGAAAAATAATTACAAATCGACACTCAAATTTTACAATAGTTCTGTTTTTCGATAAAAAACTAAGCTACCACCTATTTCAATTGCGCTTTCTCAAAAACTTTCCTGCATGTAACCCAACTAGATTAATCCATGCGTAGGCCGGACATTTCTGCCTCGCCTATCTTTGTCGGAACCCGGGGCGATCGAACAAGATATCCGAAAACAATTTCTAGATTTCAAAAATTGTCAGACTTATCACTTTCGACTAAACATAACAATCACAAAAATAACAATTCGTATTTTATAATCAAATGCGACAAATTTTTTAATATAAAAAGCAAAAAAGCAGATTTTACTGCGGAAATAAATGTTTTATGAAAATTGTTACAAAATCTGCTCCCTTAGGGAGTACCCTCCACGCCATTTAGTGATTGTTAAAGCGTTTGTTCTGAGCTGAATAAAATTTGCTTGATTTCATGTTCTACAGACCCAGAGATATTTTCTGAATTTCGAACCAAAAGTGACCAAAAGTTTGGTATGATCGTCCGGTATTTTACCGGTCCAAAAATCATTTTCGACTTTTAATCGTCAATTTCATTTTACAGTCGATGTAATTTAACTATAATTGATGTGTTGTGAGCAATACGCTATAATGGTAGTTAAATAAAATTATGCGCTCAGGACTATTATTTTTTCCCTTTAATTTGCCTACAATCACTGATAAAGTCCTCAAAATGCTGTTTTGGTACCTGAGCGCTAGTTCAATTTCATTGAGCACAGTAAGCAAATTTTCGCGGGCCAAAAAGCAAGCTTTCTTAAATTGCAAGCTCGTGATTTTTACTGCGCTCATAATTTTGCTATCTTTTGTAGTCATGTTTCTGCGCAGTTCCAATAGTTTTGCTTCCTAAAAAATACACGATAAAATCTTTCCTTGGAAGATTATAACATTTTTTTCTATAGTTTTCACCAATTCATATTTTTAATAGAACAGCCCGTTGCAATTCACACAGTGAAATGTATCGTACGGTTGCTTTTCTCTCATAAAACACGTAATTCCTGGTCCGACAATAAGCCGAAAAATGACGAGTCAATTTATAAGTAAATAGAAAAAATTTTTACACATCGAATTTTATTTTTTTTAATTGTTTGGAATGATAACCGATAACAAAATTGAGAATGACATAAAAATTACATTTCTACCATTTCTGAGAGCACAGAAATATAACAGGTCCGTCGATTTAAATCACTCTAATAAAATTCAGAAATTTTTTTCCGAAATTAAATTTTTGTTTATTTTTTTAAAGATGAAATCAAAGTGAACTCAATCACAAAAATCACGCCACGATTTCACTTTACAACAGTCTTACCAGACAATAGAAGGAAATTTATACTTAGAAAAATAGGAATTTTGAAATTTTTTTACATCGAAAATTGTTTTTTTTAATTTTTTTAAGGAATTGAAACCTGATAACAAAAATGAGAATGCGATAAAAAATTAGCCTTCTATCCATGTCCTGAGAGCCGAAATAAACACACCGCGCTGCGCTGTACTCCGCTTAACAAGAAAAAAGAAACTATTTTTTTGGATGACAGCCCAAGGCCAATGACAAGTTCCATCGTAGAAGCTTGTAAGACCCTCCAACAGAATCTGAAAAGGTCGACTTTTACTCATGAAATATTTGCACAACTATGCGTCATTTATGTATCGAACGGTCAACTAACGAGCAACAATGGTCAAATTTTTGAGATTTCAACGGGGGCCTTTTGCTCTCTGGCACACATTTAGTCACACCATTACCAAGTAGTTGCCTAATCAATTTCCATCAAATCGACCCTCCGAATTTATTTTGGGGTACTTACTCAGTCTCTAAGAAACTTGGAAATTGACTGGTAACTTTCATAATACGGTACCATCAATAATCTTTTTTGACAAGTGCTCAGAATGACATAATAACTTTTTGGTGCTTTCAACAACGTTTTTAAGACTTTTTCTTATTAACACCAACATCCCGAAAAGTCACGTGACGAAATAATTTAAAAATAAGGTTCTGAATCATGTTCATAAATTAATCCTTCATTTCTTCCTGCACACCTACCTACCCCAGATCACAATGACCATTATCGGAAAATATCATTAGTTCACAACTAAATACCACGCGCTCGCTCCTATTGGCAAAAATTCTTCGGCGTACATTGATCACATTTGTGTACTTAAAACCAAAACCTTTTTCCTAATTTGAAGGTCACGTGATCGGCTTTGAACTTGATGTAATGAAAAAACCCTTAAAAAACTTCTAAAGAAACCGCTTTCAACTTTTTTTCAAAAATTGCTTTCAAGGATTAGAGCGAAGTTTCTGAGAAACCTGGCTTCAGAAATAATTATTTTTTTCCAATACGATAGCAAGACGTAAGCAGGTGCCCAGACTATTCAGGTCATCTGAATACCTTCACCCACGCTCAAAATGTTTTTAGTCAGGCGTCCCTAAAAGCCTACTCCTCATTCACTCTCATCACTTTATTGATATTTGCAATTTAGAATGTAGATATAAAACTCATCACCAAACGGTACCTTTTTCAAAATTTTGGCCCTCTAGTGTAAAACAGCTTATTTGGAGCCTCGCGCAAAACGCCTACTCCTCCTTAACATATATACATGAAAATTTTCACCATTTGTTACTTCAAATACATCCGCACACGGCTGAATTAAGGCTTTAAACGCGTCGCGCCTTTTGTCCAATTTTTCCTCTCCAAAGTCCTCAAGGAACTGACTTGTGAATTTCTCGTTTTGTTAATATTCTGAAGCTTTTTGAAATTAAAAAAAAATTAAAAATTGAAAAATTCTAATCGTTTTTTTTTTGGCAGTCTTCGAAGATAAGTGTCTACATTTCACAATTTTCTGACAGGTGACAAATAAATCTAGATCGAAATTGGTACTTTCCCTTCGAAGATTCTCAAAATTCCAAACTTACTTTTTTTTTCGCAAAAATCAAATTCTAGAAAATAATCCTAAGCTTTATAAAAACTCAGTGGAAAATTTCTCTACAAAATGGTTGCTATCACAAAAAGTTTTCTGAGAAATCTCAATATCGTCGCCCCATCCTTAAGTTAATTTTTGAAAAAAAAACAGTATCTACTTGACCAACCTATCTTGAATATACGGTCAGCGGTGGCTCATTTTGGTGCTCAGAACGGCTTTTTTTTTTTATGAAACATAAAAAAAAAGAAAATAGACGAAACGATGACCAAGAATTTATAATGTTGAAATCATGAATAGTCAAACAATCTAATCGGTCTCGTTAGGGTTTTCGATAAACTTAATTCATCGTCAAATTAAATGCCTTTTTAAAGCGCCCTTTTTGTCAGCTCACGTGATGACAAAAAGGGTATCAATAAGGGTCATATCATAGTGAGACGCAGAAAAAATAAGCAAAATCTGATATCAAGTCACTACATCACTCCCGCATAAATTGATTGGTGATAGTCTCGTCGCTTTTCAATCATCGTTTCTCTCACCAGAGGGCGGCAAGTCGAAACCGGAGGTACATTTTCTCCTTAATCAATATCCGATCAATTTGATTTGTGTGTCAAATAAGCGGCTTTCTTCAATCAGCAAAAAAAATTCTTGATTTTTTGTCCTGACATATGAAAATACATAGATCACCCTTAAAAGGTGACATTTTTGGCCTGTTCGTGCTCAAATTTATTTGAAAACCGCTGGATCCAAAATTTGTTTTACATACGCTTAGTTAGCATTCTTTATAACAATTGGTGCAGAAGAAAACATTCTACATTTTCACTATTTCATCAAAAAACTTTTTGCAGACATCTACCCTTCAAATTTTTGAAATCTGATTTTAGCATTCAATTTCATACATGTATTAATTTGNTATATATAATATATATAAAATAATAATATAATAATATAATGAACAACCAAAAGTTGTAAAACAAAATTGCATTCATTAAAAGGCGTTATTTCCAGTATCAAAAAATATTTAGAATTATTATAAACTTTTAAAATCTATAGTTTGGTTTCAACATTTATAAAATCTTTATTTATTCTTGGATCAAGTTTTCAAGGACCACGTTGTCCTCCAATGTTTATAAAAACCATGAATAAACCACAAATAATGATTTTATTTTGGAAGAAGATTACCAATTTTATTTGGCCTTTTCATTAATTAGCCAGTGACTTTGTTTTATCCAAAACAAAAAAAAATTGCTGAGTCATTTTTGGAAAATCTGAACCCTGAGCAATAATTCAAAAAATGTCAATTAGTAGACCTAGCCCTGATCTTGTGAACTCGAAGGTCAAACTGAAATTTTTTTGACAACACCAATCGTCACATGGTCGTTAGATGAGGTTACTTAAAGTGACTCACTTTGCTTAATTTCAGAATCCATCTCCTCCGAGACCATATGGTCCATATCCCTTTATTACACTTTGCTTAGGATGCGAAAATTCCAATCGAAATTCCAAGTCGAAATTTCCAATCCTGATCCCGACTCGGGCCGGGATATCCCGATCCCGACTCGGGATCCCGATCCCGTTTTAGAACACTGGTAGCCACTACCCCTTTTAACGTGTGATTTTGACGTTGTGGCTACGCTTTCTAAACAAAGTGTAATTAAGGGATATGGATCAACGGACCTCAGAGTACAAATCCTAACTATTTGAAAGATGCGAAATCTGAGCATTTGATTGGTTGATCCTTTCCTAATCTGACCAATGAAATCGGCCTATTCCTCAATCAACAGTTTTGACTGGGTGCTTATATCTTGCGATGTTTGTATCATTCAAATAGTTAGAATTTGTACTCTGAGGTCCGTTGATCCATATATCGAAATTTGTCCAAGAGACATAATACGTGGAATAAGCAGACTAAGATTCGTTAGAGAGCGATTTACATTTCGATGACTGAATTTACTAGCGGTCCAATAAATCGAGGATATTTGGCCGTTTTTCACGATTTTTTTTAATTCCGCAATAATAAACCAATCAGATACAAGTATATCGGATATTGACCAATCACCANGTTTTAGAAAACGGACTATTTCTCACGAACGCTACTTGCGATTCTGTTCTCTTTTTCAAATAATCCTCGTGAATCTCTAAGCTAAATTTGCATTGAAAATTTTTTTAATAATTTGTGTCAGATTTCTCGCAATCACTATTTTATGCAGATTTGATGCACGCCATTATCACATTGATCAGGCTAAAAATTGAAATATTGAAAAAGAGGCAAAAGTTGTAACAATTATAATATTGAAATACTTTCCTTAATTGTAATTTCAAGCTGTGATCAATATTTTTTGAAATTTGAGACTATTATATAAGTGGAATTATAAATAAATTAATAATTTTTGCAAGCAAATCCGATGTTCTAGAACTAGTTATTCGATAGTAAAAAACTTTTTTTGCTTGCAATCAATTTCTCGTGTGCTGNATGGTCGGATACAAGTAAAATAATACCGAATTTAAGACCGTGGTCGAAAATAACTACTGCACTCACAATCCCTTCAATTAAAAATTCCAGCATGTGGTCGGTTTTACGGAGCAACATCACATTTTGACAATAACGAACAATCAATAAAGGTGAAAGTGTACAGAGTCTGTACTACAGACAGAAATGAAGCACCGACTAGATGCAAACTAGATGTCGACTTAAATTCCATGTCCTTTTTCCAACCAAAATGAATCTTGAAAAAAGGCGAATCTCTATAGCGCGTGTTCGAATCTCACTAGTCTCTTTTTATTGTTTTAGTCGATAAAGAAATTTTAACTTCAAGCCTTTAATTACACTGAGCCTCTTGAGACATTATCAAATAAGATACACTGTGAACCTATTTTCTGAAAAACCTGCTGAAAACTGTATACTGGGGTATTTCATATCACCAGCTTAATCAGCCAAAGTAGATTCTTCAATAATCGAAAATTGCTATTATAACTGTATCCTTTGTACAAACAGTCTTTTTCATAAAGCATCATTATATCGTGAAAAAAAGTGAGTGTCTCAGTCATTACGCACCGATCAATTTTGGCGCTTCCAAAATCAAGCACCCTTACTTATAACTAGAACCAAGGCAGTCACTTACACTTACACAACATAAGTGGGATTCGAACACGCGATAAAACTATTCCCGCCCCTCATTTTTAAGATTTAGTACGGTCAGAAAGTTAACATAGCTGAAGATTTTTAGTTTTTAGATCAAATAAAAATTTTGAGTATATTTATTGTATATTGAGAGTAAAATATTGTTAAAAAAATTTGGCGGTATTTTCGATGACTCATCTTTTCTAGTTAAACCGGAATTAAGGTGAAAATTGTGTTTATTGATCGGTTTAGGGGTATATTTGCGCATAAAATATTGTCAAAAAAATGTTATATTATATAGTCTCAAAATGTATAGTCTCAAAATGTTCAGGCTCTAAATTTTCAAATTATGATTGGTTAAAATTTGTACTAATCAGCATTCAGCTTTCACAAATTCATTTGCAAAAATAAAGTTAAATTTCGGAATAACCGTAAAAATCTAGTTGTAATATTTAGTTTCCAAATCTTCAACCTCTGAATTTTCAAATTATGATTGGTTCAAATTTCAACCAACTGTGAAATTTGATTGACTGGTAGAGCCTATAAATAATATAACAGTTACTGTGTACTACAAGAGTTTACGCATAATCAGTGACTGATTATCAGTCACCTTTTTTTGAAACCCGTGAGACGCAAATTGAACCAAGCGATAATGCGTACAAATGACTCCATGAGAATTCGCAAAATAAGTCAAATAAGTAGCAAATGACTATTATTACAGATAATTACAAGCTGGGTGGGAAAAAGTGTACGTCTTCAATCACAAGGTGAAAAATGTCACACCAAGATTTCCAAACATGTGATTTTCTGGTTTAATAAAAAAAGTCGTCAAGGACCACCCTCTAAATCACTGCTCATCATTGAAAGGGGAAAAGTGTGACATAAATAGAACTGAGGTAAGTTATTCATGCCAAATTAGCTAGAAAAACGTGATAAGGCTATTTAAAATCACAAGACAAACTAAATCATCAACATTGGTCACCAGTGACTGTTGAAGTCTTAGTAAGAGAATTTGACAAGGTTATAATTTTCATAAATGTTGAATCACATGATTTACAAATCACAAGACAGCAAATAGTAATCACCAGTGATAGCTTTGGTCAGTTTTATAGGTTCGTGAATATTTTTTCCAACTAGTAAATGTTGGTTAAAAGAAAATTCAAATGAGCTACGTTCGCGGCTATCACGACCTCACATTACCTCACCAAGTGACGGTTAAATCCAAATCGCTGAAATTCGCTGAAATGAATCGCTGAAATTCTGCCTTGATCATTGCCTTATGGGAATACTAGTCAAGAATCAAAGCAGCAAAAAGAAAAAATATTGAAAAAGAACGATATCCCTTTACGAGGAAAGTAGATAGTTTTCAACTTGGTCTAGTTCATTATGTACGTGAATAAGTACTTATGTACTAGATCGAATTGGTAAAGATCTTTGTTCCTTGTTAAGGGATATTTTCCTCATTTATGTTGTCTAGTATTTGGAAAACAGTATCAGTAAGTAGTGTTACTAGTGTACCAGTTAAAGAAACGAGGCAAATTGTCAATACTATTTATACAATTTTACTTGTACAAAAAGTATTGACAATATGCCTCGCTCATTTTAACTGATACACTCCTCACTCATTCCAATTTTCTCACTGGTTTTTGAAGTATGCAATGTGTCGTTAACGAGAACAAATTTTTTGAATGTTTTTAAAACTCATGGTTATACTTATGAAACCCAAAAGAACAGAATCACACCACGATCAAAGGAAACTTAAAATTTATTATTATAAAACGCATTAAAATTTTATGAGTTTTGAACTACCAAAACAATAGAAAATGAAAACATTTTTATTACCACAATTTTAAATTCAAGATATAAGTCATATTATCATATCACTCTTAATTATATTTCAAAATTATAGCTTTCAGGACTACTGAATATTTATTTCTCATATAATCTAATGAATTAAACACTGCATAATTGCACATTATGAGTGCGGAGACAACTGAATGCTGATTGAAACGTGTTTTTGACATTTTAATAACCCCTCTTCGAAAATATTATTGATCCTCACTTTAAAAATATTATTGAACAACTTTACGGTGTTTAAACTGTTTTTAATGATGATATCTAGCATTCATGAAAATAATTATTTCATAAAGATGAGGTTCCACGTGATTTGTCATCTTCTCACGTGACCGATCTCTATATGTTTAATTAGACTTGCTGTACTCGTAGAACTTTGACCTCAGAGACCTAAAGAATCGCGTGATTTCATTAGTTAATAAATATTGACTCAGTTGTATTGATCAATCAAAACAGGTTCGAGACGTTTTTTGACGTAACAGTTCCACAAGACCAGCAAGTATGATTTCAGGTAAGGCCAGCTAACGCGGACATTTTTGAAAACTCTACCTGTTTAAACATTGGTTAAAGCGGTTCAGATAATCTTAAAAAACAATTACAAATTTTCTTGCGAAAATAATTGACACACAATACTAAGCGGGGAAGCTGTGTTGAGCGGTTAACTTTGTCTACGTTTTTGTATTAAATAAATTAAACTTACGCACCGCTCAAAACGGCCGCCACGATGAGCATGGACCATGCTGCATAGTTAATGCTGACTATTTTCGATTTGTGTTACAAAAATTAAACTTTTAACTAAAAAGTTTTCAGAATTCGAATGTTACTTAAAAAGGCAGTTTTAATTCTCAAAATAGCTTCAAAGGCAACTTTATAGGGATGTTCACCAACTGTTATAACTTTTTGAAGTCGGTAATCGTACGAATAAAGAACCGAGGATTGAATATTGTATTGTGAATTAAAATCAATAATCTCCTCTTGACATTTAAAAAACCTCAAAGTAGGTTTTACGATCAAATCATGCCTTTATATCAAAAGTTTGTATTTTTTGTTAAGCTTAGGGGTCAATTTACATACATTTTACATATGGTCGGCACCTCAGTTTAGGGAAAACACGAATTTGCCAAAAACACAATTATTGTGATATTGCATAACTTACATCTTCTATTCCTTCCATTTATTTGGTCACGTGGTTGTTCTTAGTTGGTGGCTCTAGTACTGGGCCACGCTATCACCAGGATTGCCACTTATTTGATCTTTACTCAACGAAAGTGGACCTTAGGTGGTCCAGTTAGAGCTCAATAAATCACAATTTGTGATCACACAGGCTTAATTCAGTATTTCACAACATCGGCTAGTTTAAAATACCTTTGCAGCCCTAGAAAAAAAATTTCGTGATGTACGTTTAATTATGAAATGCATAAATTTGATCTTAGTATGAATCTAGAATGTTCTATCTCGAATAATAGTTTTTATTGGTACACTTGGTTTACCCAGGGGTTGGCAAATTTTATGAAATTTTTTGCTCTGCTCTGTTCTAAAACAGTTTCAAGCTTTTTTGCTCTTATCTAATGGCAATTTTGGACTAAGCGTCACTCCCATAAGAGTTGCCCAGGGGTTTAAGTTAAAAAAATTTATTCAATGTGCTCTGAAACCGACCTAAAATAGTTAAATAGAGCCGACTGGAGCAGAGTCTGCCGATCCCTGGGTGTACCTAGCCAACCTTGCCAATATGATATATTCGCAATGGAGTTAAGGTGTACTGGCTTCTTGATTTTTGGAAATTTAAAACACGATTTACAGAAAAACGAGTCAGAAATTTAGACAAAACACAACTTGATGTTTTGCACGGACTCTTCAGCTACACATTTATATGGGTTTCAACTGTTAACTTTCAAATCCAGGGAGGAGGTACATTTTGATTGAGACCCCTAAACAAGGGTCAAAATACAGTTTTTTGGTGATACGGAGAGCAAATTCAGGAATTTTCAAAAAAACTCAACTTGGTGTTTTGCTCACGTTCTGTCCGGTTTATTTGAGTCATAAATCATTGTTGTACCCTAAAAACTCAGGGAGAAGATACATTTTGAAAAAAAATCCGTTGTTTTTGTAAGCACGTTT
>SCLH01000693.1:164285-194923 GCA_004367855.1 Oikopleura vanhoeffeni | reverse complement strand
TATAAATTTTAATATAAGTGGTTGCTCATGGCATAAGTTTATGACCTAACTCATAACTTTGGGGTCATTTTCGCTCGCAAGCAAAACTTTGCGCAACTGGCGCATTTTGTGCCCTGCCAAAAAACCATCATTTTTTTAACCACCCACTAATACCTTTGATGGTTAACCAGCCGAGTTAATCTAAACCATGTTCACGTTACGAAGCTTTATTAATCATTAAAATCTATTTATAGCATAAATACAAAAAAACGACGCCACCATTTTGTTTTTTTTCTTTTGAAAATGGAGTGTATAATCAGTCATTCAAATTATTCGTACAAAATTTCAAAATGAAACTATTTTTAACTTTTTTTTCTCTGATACAATCTCGGTTAACTTCGATCAAAAATACAACAAATGATGATTATCACGATACTCTAGATGAATTTGATGGAACAGTTGGTCTGATACCCAGTTTTGACAGTTTACTGAAACACTTAGAGAGACCAGGTCAGCAACAATGCTCAAATTGGTGCTGGATGGGATGAAAAATCGAAAACATGTGTTTTAAACGACGAGGCGAGGTGTTATGCTATGTGTCCTGTAATATGACTCGATGAACTTGAAATTTAGAGGAGAATTGTTAGATATAAACTCAGATTTTCAATTTGTGGGAACGTGAGGCCCACTTATGATCAGCAAAGAAATATCTGGCAAAATAAATGTACATTGGCTCTTGCGGGGATGACAGTGATACGCAGATTCTCGACGGAGTAGAGTAAGTTAATTAGTTTTATGATCAGAAATAAAGTATTTTAAAAGTCCAACAAATATTTTGAGAAACCACTGAAATTTCAACATAAGCTACCTTTTGGGCTTTTTGTAAAATTCATTTTGTCGAACTTATTATCATAATACAAGTAATTACCAAAAGTGTCCATCTTTCATATTATGTTGTTATCGATAACTTTCTTGAAATCATACTGTTTGATCCATACTTTTATTTGATACCTTTAAGGCCCTAATACCTTAGCTTTGTACAAATAATTAAACAAAAACTAGAAAACAATGAAAAATAATAACCATTTGAAAAGATGAAAATTAACTTGCGCAGCGCAGCTCAAGTTGCGTTATTTTTAAATAGAGGCTTTTGGTCAAATTTGACCTATTTCTATTGAATACATAAAACAAGTACTAGTGTAGAAAGCAATTTTTATTTGAGATTTAGATTTCTTACAAATATTTAACTTGGGCAACCTAAAATTAACAGTATCTCATCATAATTGGTCACATCATGTGACTGAAAGTTTATTAAATGTCAAATTAAGGTATGGGCTGCTGGTTTTAAATGGTCTTAGGGGCATAAACGAATTCACCGAAATGATTTGGGTTTGTCAAATAGCACCACCAGTCAAATCATCGAGATCATCCTTTTTGTTTGTTTTAAATTAACTTAAAGACGTGTGTTCAATATGACCAATAAAACGTCAAAATATCGTGCTTATTTTTGAGTACTTCCGAATTTTCTCATTACTCCTTCGAAAAATCATATTTTGAGTTTTAGGTCAAAATCGCAACAAGCACTCTAGATAAAGTTTTTTATTTGTGTCAGCAGCTTTTAAAAAAATTTGAACAAATTTTATAACTTTTCCTACCGAGCAGAAAATGTTTAATAGTTCGGACTTTTTCCGACGAATAATTGGCAAAAAACAGTGGTTTTTCCTATATTTCTTCGAGATAAAGTTTGATTCGCCCACTTTTACAAGTTAGTCAAATTTCAGCTAATTTTGACATAAAACCTAAGTGGTGATGATAATTTGGAGATGTTTTTTCCAAAAGCTAGAGGATAGTTCTACAAGATGCCCAATCCGATTAGTATCAAAAAAGACCTGTATGGCTACTTTTATTAAGAAATTCAATTCCAGAAAGTCTTTCTAAAGAGCTCATAGCTTTTTTTCCAACATACTCAATTTGTTAAGTTTCAAGATTGGTAGTTCGTAATCTCTAGATAAATAATATATTACATTCATATAATATACTGTATATATTTTTCCGGGAAATAAATGCCAAAAAACTTTGATTTTTTCCGTTTTCTAATGCAACTTTAACTAAATATGAAAATCCGCTCGAGACACAGTTTCTTACCACTGTTACACGTTTTGTCAAAATTGCAACTTTATTTCAACATGAAACCTAGGAGACATTGTTTTACCATTTTGACTTAGGTCCTCGTGTGTCACTTAGTGTAAAGGAATGTATGCATACAAAACAAATTGACAATTATTTTCACAATCTAAAGGATAGTTTTACAGAATGACTAATCTGATTTTGAATAGAGAAAAGTCAATTCGAGCGACCGTACGTATACTCTCTTAAAAGCAATATTTTTTAGGTATTTTGTATTTTCATTCGTACTTCGAAACAAAGCCAAAGCCGTTAAAATTGGAAGAATGAACGTTTATAAATCAAATAACTTGCACGAAGTTGGACTAATTGTTATTTATAAAAGTGAAGTTACAGTGACCAGGAAAGTATACAAAATTAACCAAGGAATACGCAGCGAATTTACGCGTTCATGTCAGGTATTTTAAAACTGCAAATTTTCATTTTTTCGGATATTGTTTAACTTCAAAACGGATTATAAAAAATTCGAAAGTCAAAAATGAGTATCGATTTTAGTCGCTCATCTTGTAAAGATGTTTTTTCGTCATTTAAACCGAGTTTTTTTGACCCAGTTTTTTTTTGGAAATAAAAAAAAAAATAAAGATCAAATAATTCGATTCAAATTTGTTTGACTTAAGTAAGCCAGCTATTAAAAATCGTAATTTTTGAGCTAGCGTAGTTTTATTAGCCAGAAGTTCAATCTCGGCATTTTAAGGGAGCCTTTTCCGTGGGTTCGATCCCCATTTTGCTAGATTTGAGAAAAATAAAGGAAATTGAGGTAGGGATAGAAAATTCGATCAAGGATAATCTCTTTTACAATCCGGATTCAATCATTAACCGGTAACCACAATTAACCGTCAAAGTTGAACGTCAATTTCATCTAATTTGAGCCAATGGGTCATACGTACTATACGTATACTCATACCAAGGGTCATACCCGGGGCACTATCTGCAAAATTGAAAATTTCAGAGAAATTATTGAAACTTGGGGTGAAACCTCTCGAAAAACTTCTGACGATGAAATTCTTTTTTGACCACCCTAGTGGTCACAATTTGAGTATGTAGAACTTCTTTTTGAGGTTTGTAATCACTTTATTGGTATATTTGTCAGTTTTTATTTTTGAAATTAAGAGGATCGGGGTTTAAAAAACGTAATCTTTATTTCCAACAAAAATATTGAAAAAAATGTTTTTGAAATTTTGGTAAATTTGATGAAAAGCGTAGGCGGAAGATCTGATAGCTAAAAAAATCTAAGCTGCCCAGGTTTGCCCAAAATAATTTTTGTTTTGATCAAGGCAGAATTTTAAGACTGCAACTCAAATCGACAATTTAAAATTTTGAATGCCATTTTACGCTAGAAAAAATATGTTTTAAAAAAAATTCTAAATTCTGCGCTAGTTATTTATTTCCAATCGTTCATATAACTTTTTTTTAAAAGATAATTTTAGCTCTGGTGAAACCCTAGCCATACCGCAGCATTGGGCCGTGGGGAGTTAGATAAATTTTATGTTTTATTTTGTATACTTGTTTTTAAAGTGACATCGAGATCAGCGTTAAAGCCATGACATCCATTGGTGTTATCGATAAAATTGGTAATTTGGGTGAAGGATTTGGTATAAATCTTTTAAGATGCACATTCAAGGAAAATGTTCAATTTACTAACAAAGCCGTGTATATTGGACAGAAAATCTTTGCAGAAGTTCGCTGGAGTGTACTACTATCAAAAAATTAGTTAATTTTTATGTCAGTTCTTGTACAATCAAATCTGGGCGCAGAAGAAGTGAAAAATTATTAAAAATAATTGCTATTCGGAAGCACTGTGCGTGGTTCAGCTGCAGCCGGATAAAATTGTTGATGCCACTTCGAAATTTTCGTTTGTCAGTTTTGCATTGGATCCTACGCAAATGTCAGGAAAGTTACATCTTTTTTATAATTGTTTTTTCATAAGTTAAAAGGCAGAAAGATTTTTGAATATGCAGAAATGTTTATAAAGAAACTGATTACAGATTGATATATGTGGCTCATGGGAATCGAACTCTGGAACACCCGTAACAGGACATTTGATGATCCAAGTTTGATCTGGTACGGGTTAGTTATACCACTATTTTTTTTACTGACCTAATTCTTTTTATCATGAAACTCAACAGTATAAATTATTTCAAAATCAATTTTAATGTATAAAATAAACTAAACATTCCAAAATATGTGAAACAGATAGAAAATTTTCTATTGGAAATGGAAATTCTCCGGAATAAACGAACGATTTTAGTTGAATCTTTTGGAATACTTTGATAATTTATTGCCAACCTAAAATAGTATAAGACAGTGTACAGTAGCAAACCGGTTGGCAATAAACTATTTCGAAGGAAAACCTTAAAACGTAGGTTTTTTTCGGACACTTTAGATTTTTCGAGTGATTGAGGTCGGATTAAGCAAGTGGGTACGTTAATGTTTTATGAAACAAAATTAGGTCAGTGTACAATATTTATTGTCAAAACAAAAATATTCCAATTTGAGTAAAAGGCACTTCTTTATTGTGTGATATAAGTATTTCACATATTATAGAGTAGTATGATACTTCTTAAATCTGCAAACGTGCTGCAAAATATTATTTTTATTATTTATTTTTATTTAAAATAATTTTCTCAAAAGCTTTGTATTTGCAGAACACTTAGATTTTCACATGTTTTGTGCGTTATAAAAATGAAACATCAAATTAGGAATTACAATCCAATAAAAAACAATGCTAAAAATTAGGGTTGGCAAAATAAAAAAAGGCCAAAAAATCGATATTTTTTATTTTTCTCGCATTATGAACAAAAACTAAATCGTAATATTTTTGATGAAAATTTGTCGAAAAAACAAATATTTTTTTTGAAAAAAGGCAAATTTCGAAATAATTTTTTCCGAACATTCTTTTCCATGTGAAAAATATTGTAAAAAACCAAAATTTGAATGCGAACAAGAATATCGAGATTTTATCAAAATAAAATTCTTCTTTATATTCAAAAATTTTAATTTTTGATTGTTTGCTTCTATTTTCGCCTTTTACTGCCAACCAAATTGGTTAATAGCCTCACCAGTGAACTGGTACGCCATATAAACCAATCTCGTGTGCGATCAAATTTCATTAATGAAAGATTTACTGGGCTATAATTACATACTTTATCGACACCAAAGAGTTCTGAGCTTGATAACTTTAGAAACAATTACGTTTGATAATTCTGGACTTAAATATAAACTGAAAAATATCTAATTTTTACAGGACAGAAACTAGAGCAGGTTTTATTATTTTCTTGTCCTGTCCTGTCCGGAGGGGACAGAAATATTTAATGTCTGTCTTATCCTGTCCTGTCCAGAGATCAAAATATTTGTTCTCTCCTGTCCTTAATCCCGTAGTGGCCGACAATCTCTTGACCCGTAGTGTCTTCGAGCCATCCGGCTTTGCGTTTTAAATCAACCATATACCCGAAGATTCATTATCAACATATATTTTTTCATATAATCATATTTTTAAAAATTCTTTACAGTCCTATAAAAACAATTTGTTAAAAAAGTTTATAAAAAGCCATCAAATGTGAAAAAGAAATTTAAAATTCTCTCATTTTCGCCGATTCTCACAAACAAGTGCATAAATAACACGAATTAGGGTTAATTTGACATTTTCAAATTTAAAAAATATTAAACCATCGCCAATTTGGTATTGTATCTGCAAACAAATTTATGTTTTTATCATTCATCTCATGTGAAATGAGTCTAAAATTTCTTTGGAGTAATTATTTCTCGTGATTCCTTCCTCTTTCTTTCGCCTACCCATTCTTCTGTAATCAGTATTTCGGAAGTTATGACTTCTATAAATGCTCTATTTAAACCGAGGCCATACTGTAATGCAATAAAAGTCTTAGAAATTCGTTAAGATTCTTTTAAGGGGTCTTCCACGTGATTTGAGTACTTTTGAAAAAAAACATAGTACAGTTACTGTACTACAGTAATTTGAAAAAGTACTCATATTACGTCAAAAAATTCCAGGGTCAACTTCAAACGTTTTTAAGACTTTTTTCACATTACACCAGTCCGAATAAATCACGTGACGAAATAATCCAAAAAATAGGTTTGGAATATGTCATAAATTAATCCTTATTTCTCGAAAAATAAGATCACGTGTCGTTTTTGGAAAATATTATTATGTTCAAACTCTTGAATTAGGTGTTAATTGGCCCAAAAATTTTTCGGCTAATTTGATCACTATTTGCTTACTTGAATCAAAACCTTATTTACTAATTTGAAGGTCACGTGATCGTGTTTGGACTTGGTGTAATGAAAAAAAAAACTTAAAAACTTTTAAAGAACCACTTCACTTTTTCAAAAATTGATTTAAGCAATTTTTTGAAAAAACAAGTACTACTTTTACCAAGCCTTAGTCCTTGAATATACGGTCACGTGTCATTTTGGGGCTATCTGTTAATGGGAAAAAAGTCTTAAAATTTTTTTATCCAGCTCAAGCTTTTTTTAAAGATTTAATTTTTTTTTGCAAAAAATAAGTACTGTAATACAGTAAAAATTTTCGAAAAAATAACGCACAAACGTCAATTATCCAAATTAGTCATCGATACTTTTGTACATTTTCATTCGTACATGATTAAGGGTCCTAAATTGCGATTAAAGGCCTTCGAGCCACGGATGGCTTCAAAGACACTACGGGAGTTAAATTCCAGGACCAGACAGGACAGGAAGACAAGGACTGCACAGGACAGGTATTGCCGACCCCTGATCTTGGTACACATATTATTATTTAAATAAATTTAATTTTTGTTAACTTTACAAAGGAAAACACTCAATTTGTCCTGCGAAATAAAACTATGCCAAACAAGCAATTCTGGTTCATGTTATAGTCAACTCAGTAGAAACGATGGAGATTGTCTTGATGTGGCGTGGATTATAATACAAGCAATCACATATGGACAATCGAAGACAAAAGAGTGAGTTTTTTTTACCGTAAATTGTACAACTTGGATAACATCAAACTATAATTTAAATCATAAAAAATTTTCATAATAACTATAAAGACGTACTGTATATAATTTTAGACGCTTTTAATTCCAGAATTATGCTCCCCTTTAATATCCCTTTATTGCCCTCTCCGCATAGATTGGGCCCTCAAAAACACGGGGGGTGAAAAACTACGCGTCATTTGAAAACGAGTCATCCGAGCACATTATCTATTAATATAAACATTATAATTTGTTTTTAATAGGAGCAATTTTTATTTAATTTTTAAGATTTCTGAAATTGTTTAATTATTAGTTTTTGTTTAAAAATAGAAACAAAGTCTGAGAAAAAATAGAAGCAATGGTCTCTTTGGACCATTTTTTTCTTTTGTGCCTCCGGTTTAAATAGAGCATTTATAGAAGTCATAACTTCCGAAATACTGATTACAGAAGAATGGGTAGGCGAAAGAAAGAGAGAAGGAATCACGAGAAATAATTACTCCAAAGAAATTTTAGACTCATTTCACATGAGAATGATGATAAAAACATTAAATTTGTTTTGCAGATACAATACCCAAATTGGCGATGGTTTAATATTTTAAATTTGAAAATGTTCAATTAAACTACCCTAATTGTGTTATTTATGCACTTGTTTGTGAGAATCGGCGAAAATGAGAGAATTTTAAATTTCTTTTTCACATTTGATGGCTTTTTATAAACTTTTTAACAAATTGTTTTTATAGGACTGTAAAGATTTTTTGAAAAATATGATTATTATTGAAAAATATATGTTGATAATGAATCTTCGGGTATATGGTTGATTTAAAACGCAAAAGCACCGGATGGTCGAAGACACTACGGGTCAGAGATTGTCGGCCACTACGGGAGTTAAGGACAGGAGGAAACAATATTTTTGATCTCTCGGACAGGACAGGATAAGACAGACATTAAATATTTCTGTCCCCTCCGGACAGGACAGGACAGAAAATAATAAAACCTGCTCTAGTTTCTGTCCTGTAAAAATTAGATATTTTTCAGTTTATATTTAAGTCCAGAATTATCAAACGTAATTGGTTTTTCTTAAAGTTATCAAGCTCAGAACTCTTTGGTGTCGATAAAGTATGTAATATTATAGCCCAGTAAATCTTTCATTAATGAAATTTGATCCCTGAACGATGATTGGGTAATATGGCGTACCAGTTCACTGGTGAGGCTATTAACCAATTTTTGTTGGCAGTAAAAGGCGAAAATAGAAGAAGGTCAAACAATCAAAAATTTAAATTTTTTGAATATAAAGAAGAATTTTATTTTGATAAAATCCTGATATTCTTGTTCGCAATCAAATTTTGGTTTTTTACAATATTTTTCAAATGGAAAAAGAATGTTCGGAAAAAATTATTTCGAAATTTGCCTTTTTTCAAAAAAAATATTTGTTTTTTCGACAAATTTTCATCAAAAATATTAGCGACTTTAGTTTTTTGTTCATAATGCGAGAAAAATAAAAAATATCGATTTTTTGGCCTTTTTCTATTTTGCCAACCCTAATTTTTTAGCATTGTTTTTTTATTGGGATTACAATTCCTAATTTGATGGTTTCATTTTTATAACGCACAAAACATGTGAAAATCTAAGATGTTCTGCAAATACAAAGCTTTTGAGAAAATTATTTTAAATAAAAAATAAAATAATAAAAATAATATTTTGCAGCACGTTGCAGATATTAGAAGTATCATACTACTCTATAATATGTGAAATACTTATTATCACACAATAAAAGAAGTGCCTTTTACTCAAATTGGAATATTTTTGTTTTGACAATAAATATTGTACACTGACCTAATTTTGTTTCATAAAACATTAACGTAAAACAAACGTTGCTTAATCCGACCTCAATCACTCGAAAAATCTAAAGTGTCCGAAAAAAACCTACGTTTTTAAGGTTTTCCTTCGAAATAGTTTATTGCCAACCGGTTTGCTACTGTACACTGTCTTATACTATTTTAGGTTGGCAATAAATTATCAAAGTATTCCAAAAGATTCAACTAAAATCCGTTCGTTTATTCCGGAGAATTTCCATTTCCAATAGAAATTTTCTATCTGTTTCACATATTTTGGAATGTTTAGTTTATTTTATACATTAAAATTGATTTTGAAATAATTTTATACTGTTGATGTTTCATGATAAAAAAGAATTAGGTCAGTAAAAAAATACGTGGTATAACTAACCCGTACCAGATCAAACTTGGATCATCAAATGTCCTGTTACGGGTGTTCCGAGTTCGATTCCCATGAGCCACATATATCAATCTGTAATTCAGTTTCTTTATAAACATTTCTGCATATTCAAAAATCTTTCTGCCTTTTAACTTATGAATAAAACAATTATGAAAAAGATGTAACTTTCCTGACATTTGCGTAGGATCCAATGCAAAACTGACAAACGAAAATTTCGAAGTGGCATCAACAATTTTATCCGGCTGCAGCTGAACCACGCACAGTGCTTCCGAATAGCAATTATTTTTAATAATTTTCACTTCTTCTGCGCCAGATTTGATTGTACAAGAACTGACATAAAAATTAACTAATTTTTTGATAGTAGTCACACTCCAGCGAACTTCTGCAAAGATTTTCTGTCCAATATACACGGCTTTGTTAGTAAATTGAACATTTTCCTTGAATTGTGCATCTGTAAAAAGATTTATACCAAATCCTTCACCCAAATTACCAATTTTATCGATAACACCAATGGATGTCATGGCTTTAACGCTGATCTCGATGTCACTTTAAAATCAAGTATACAAAATAAAACATAAAAATTTATCTAACTCCCACCGGCACAATGCTGCGGTATGGCTAGGGTTTCACCCAGAGCTAAAATTATCTTTTAAAAAAAAGTTTATGAACGATTGGAAATAAATAACTAGCGCAGAATTTAGAATTTTTTTTAAAACATTATTTTTTCTAGCGTAAAATGGCATTCAAAATTTTAAATTGTCGATTTGAGTTGCAGCTTAAAATTCTGCCTTGATCAAAACAAAAATTATTTTGGGCAAACCTGGGCAGCTTAGATTTTTTTAGCATATCAGATCTTCCGCCTACGCTTCTCATCAAAATTTACCAAAATTTCAAAAACCATTTTTTTCAATATTTTTTGTTGGAAAATAAAGATATACGTTTTTAAACCCGATCCTCTTAATTTCAAAATAAAAACTGACAAATATACCAATAAAGTGCGTTACAAAGCTCAAAAAGTAGTTCTCTAATACTCAAATTGTGACCACTAGGGTGGTCAAAAAAAGAATTTCATCGTCAGAATAGTTTTTTCGAGAAGGTTTCACCCCATGAGTTTCAATAATTTCCTCTGAAATTTTCAATTTTGCAGATAGTGCTCCCGGGTATGACCCTTGGTATGAGTATACACGTACGTATGACCCATTGGCTCAAAATTAGATGAAATTGACGTTCAACTTTGACGGTTAATTGTGGTTGACCGGTTAATGATTGAATCCGGATTGTAAAAGAGATTATCCTTGATCGAATTTTCTATCCCTACCTCAATTTCCCTTATATTTTTCTCAAATCTATGCAAAATGGGGATCGAACCCACGGAAAAGGCTCCCTTAAAATGCCGAGATTGAACTTCTGGCTAATAAAAAACTACGCTAGCTCAAAATTACGATTTTTAATAGCTGGCTTACTTAAGTCAAACAAATTTGAATCGAATTATTTGATCTTTATTTTTTTTTATTTCCAAAAAAAAACTGGGTTAAAAAAACTCGGTTTAAATGACGAAAAAACATCTTTACAAGATGAGCGACTAAAATCGATACTCATTTTTGACTTTCGAAATTTCTTATAATCCGTTTTGAAGTTAACCAATATTCGAAAAAATAGAAAATTTGCAGTTTTAAAATAAGCCTGACAATTGAACAGCGTATAATTCGCTGCGTATTCCCTGGTTAATTTTGTATACTTTCCTGGTCACTGTAACTTCACTTTTATAATAACAATTTAGTCCAACTTCGTGCAAGTTATTTGATTTATAAACGTTCATTCTTCCAATTTTAACGGCTTTGGCTTTGTTTCGAAGTACGAATGAAAATACAAAATACCTAAAAATATTATTGCTTTTAAGAGAGTATACGTACGGTCGCTCGAATTGACTTTTCTCTATTCAAAATTCAGATTAGTCATTCTGTAGAACTATCCTTTAGATTGTGAAAAATAATTGTCAAATTTGTTTTGTATGCATACATTCCTTTACACATAAGTGACACACGAGGACTTAAGTCAAAATGGTAAAACAATGTCCTCCTAGGTTTCATGTTGAAATTAGTTGCAATTTTGACAAAACGTGTAACAGTGGTAGACGAAACTGTGTCTCGAGCGGATTTTCATATTTAGTTAAAGTTGCATTAGAAAACGGAAAAAATCAAAGTTTTTTGGCATTTATTTCCCGGAAAAATATATACAGTATATTATATAGACTGTATATATTATTTTATCTAGAGATTACGAACTACCAATCTTGAAACTTTAACAAATTGAGTATGTTGGAATAAAAAGCTATGAGCTCTTTAGAAAGACTTTCTGGAATTGAATTTTCTTAATAAAAAGTAGCCATACAGGTCTTTTTTGATACTAATCGGATTGGGCATCTTGTAGAACTATCCTCTAGCTTTTGGAAAAAACATCTCCAAATTATCTATCACCACTTAGGTTTTATGTCAAAATTAGCTGAAATTTTGACATAACTTGTAAAAGTGGCGAATCAAACTTTATCTCGAAGAAATATAGGAAAAACCACTGTTTTTTGCCAATTATTCGTCGGAAAAAGTCCGAACTATTAAACATTTTCTGCTCGGTAGGAAAAGTTATAAAATTTGTTAAATTTTTTTAAAAGCTAGCTGACACAAATAAAAAACTTTATCTAGAGTGCTTGTTGCGATTTTGACCTAAAACTCAAAATATGATTTTTCGAAGGAGTAATGAGAAAAATTTCGGAAGTATGCTCAAAAATAAGCACGATATTTTGACGTTTTATTGGTCATATTTGAACACACGTCATTTTTAAGTTAATTTAAACAAACAAAAAGGATGATCTCGATGATTTGACTGGTGGTGCTATTTTGACAAACCCAAATCATTTCGGTAAATTCGTTATGCCCCTAAGACCATTTAAAACCAGCAGCCCATACCCCCTTAATTTGACATTTAGTAAACTTTCAGTCACATCTATGATGAGATACTGTTAATTTTAGGTTGCCCAAGTTAAATATTTGTAAGAAATCTTAAATCTCAAATAAAAATTGCTTTCTACACTAGTACTGTTTTATGTATTTCAATAGAAAGTAGGTCAAATTTGAACAAAAGCCTCTATTTTAAAAATAACGCAACTTGAGCTGCGCTGCGCAAGTTAATTTTCATCTTTTCAAATGGTTATTATTTTTCATTGTTTTCTAGTTTTTGTTTAATTATTTTAGTACAAAGCTAAGGTATTAGGGCCTTAAAGGTATCAAATAAAAGTATGGATCAAACAGTATGATTTCAAGAAAGTTATCGATAACAACATAAATATGAAAGATGGAACACTTTTGGTAATTACTTGTATTATGATAATAAGTTCGACAAAATGAATTTTACAAAAAGCCCAAAAGGTAGCTTATGTTGAAATTTCAGTGGTTTCTCAAAATATTTGTTGGACTGTTTAAAATACTTTATTTCTGATCATAAAACTAATTAACTTACTCTACTCCGTCGAGAATCTGCGTATCCACTGTCATCCCGCAAGAGCCCAATGTACATTTAATTTGCCAGATATTTCTTTGCTGATCATAAGTGGGCCTCACGTTTCCACCAAATTGAAAATCTGAGTTTATATCTAACAATTCTCCTCTAAATTTCAAGTTCATCGAGTCATATTTACAGACCATAGCATAACACCTCGCCTCGTCGTTTAAAACACATGTTTCTGATTTTTCATCCCACATCCAGCACCAATTTGAGCATTGTTGCTGACCTGGTCTCTCTAAGTGTTTCAGTAAACTGTCAAAACTGGGTATCAGACCAACTGTTCCATCAAATTCATCTAGAGTATCGTGATAATCATCATTTGTTGTATTTTTGATCGAAGTTAACCGAGATTGTATCAGAGAAAAAAAAGTTAAAAATAGTTTCATTTTTGAAAATTTTGTACAAATAATTTGAATGACCTGATTATACACTCCATTTTTCAAAAGAAAAACAAAATGGTGGCGTCGTTTTTTTGTATTTATGCTATAAATAGATTTTAATGATTAATAAAGCTTCGTAACGTGAACATGGTTCTTAGATTAACTCAGCTTGGTTAACCATCAAAGGTATTTAGTGGGTGGTTAAAAAATGATGGTTTTTTGGCAGGGCAACAAAATGCCGCAGTTGCGCAAAGTTTTGCTTGCGAGCGAAAATGACCCCAAAGTTATGAGTTAGGTCATAACTTATGACATGAGCAACCTTATATTATAATTTATATGGATTACAGACCCTCAGAGGACAGATCCTGAATATTTGAAATGCCATAAAAGACTCAAATTCTCATGCCTGGAGTCAGACGTAGCTAGTTTTGAGTCTTTTTAATGGTGTTTTGCTAGTTAAAGGGTGGGCTAAGGCTCTCAAATAATAAGATTGTAGTTTTGATTTTGTAGTTTTTATTTGAAATATTGGTGGGTAACAGAAATTTTGCTAGTTCCTAACCTAATCCTAATTCGGGAGCGCTAAAACAGAAACCCAATTTTGAGTCCTGAGTTATTTGTCTGGCCTTGGCCATGACAATTTCCCGAATGAGGGTCGCTTCGCTTTGAAGTTTTAATAATAAATGACGTTCTAGAGAAATTGGTCATTTCCTGGAATGAAAGGGCGAAGTCTCCGTAAACTTTGACTTTGCCCTTTCTGATACAAACAACGCGGGATACTATCACCCAATTAAAACCCTGGATTGCAGAATAGGCCGATTTCATTGATCAAATTTGAAAGCGATCAACCGATTAAATGCTCAGATGCAGCATTTTCAAATGTTCAGTATCTGTCCTCTGATCTATAAAAAGTGGTGATATTTTGATAAAACATCAGATTTATAAGGATTACAGACTCTTAACCCGTGTGAGCACAGAAAAAAAAATCCCCAAAGGCACCAAAGCCTATATATAGGCTTTTTTTCAAGCGCGTATTACAGAAAGCCCAAGGTAGTTGGAGTTTCAATTTTTTTTGCATAACGAAGTTCAAACGATATATTTTTGNTCAGAAAAAGTTTGGATCGGATCTGGATGGGATCGATTGACTATTGATAAAATTGGATCGGGTCAGGATCGGATCGGATGACCCCAAACAAAATTGAACTGGATCGAAAAACCGATCCGATCCACCGATCTGATTCCGATCCGATTGTGCCGACCCCTGCTTGCTTGATCATTTTCGCCTAATAAATTTGCAGAAAAAAATAAAAGTTAATTTGTTAAGGGCCTCGGTGCATTTTGACAGATACGGATATCCGCGGATATTGGCTCTTGATGAAAAACTTTTTACTGGGTTAAATTATTCTTCTCAATATACCATCAAAATGCTGTTTTATAATCCAGGCAACTTTTGTAACTACAGAATTTTCGAATTATTGCTTTTAAAGAAGATTTTGAGTTCGAATTAAACTTTCCGAATTCGACAAATGATGAAAAATTTTGTAAAAAGTTCCGAAAATTATCAGAAAAATGCCTAATTTTGTGTTAAAATAATTTTTGCAGTATTTGTTTCAAATCAACGAAAAAAAATCTTAAATATGGTTACTTTAACTGTTCGCGTAAGTGACCACATATTATTTATATGCTATTTGAAAATCATATGACACTTTTTTGAGATTTTTAGTCGAAACTTTTTGGAAATAATTTCAAAATTTTTAAACTAATTTCACTGGAATCCTTAGCTGAAAATATTAGGGATGCTTACTTTCACTATATTTGAACATATCCACGTTTTGTTTCTTCGCTCTTGTTTATTTAAAAAAAATCAAAAATCAGCTGGAAGATTACTAAAAACAAACGAAAATTGCGTCTAAATGAAGAAACTTTGAAAAAAAGTGACCAAATTTAAAGCGTAAAGATGGCAAAAAATATTAACAAAGTACCTATAATTGTTGATGATACCAGGCCATCTTACGGTTGATCCATATTTGGTTTTTGGATGGCCAACGAATCCGTGCATTAATGCACAAATGGTGCTGCCAACAGCAAGAATACCATGATATGCACCATTTCGTTTTGCACCACCAACACCCAGGCTTAACCTGATAAAAGTCTCATTTGTCATAATAGTCGGGGAAATAAAACTTTAAGAGGTGGAGTCAAGTCGACCTGAAAAAAGATGGTGTTTTAGGGGTTATTAAGTGGAAATGGACAAAATGGACAAAAAAATGTTGGACAAAATAGACAAAAAGTTTCAAAAATATTAATAAAATTTCCGTTTGGCTTGAGATGGCTCTTATGATTGCTTAGGTGTGAAAAAAAGGTAAACGTGAAAAAAGTTGTGGCATAATTTTTTCTCAAAACAAATTGAGGGAGAGTTCTACAAAGTGGCCGATCTGAATTGTAACCTCAAAACCTTGCTTGGCTGATATTTTATCGAGAAAATGTCAAATTACGAAACACCATGCTCTTAAAAAGCTTGGTGGAAAATAAGCCAAAAAATAAAAAAACAAGCGTCAAAACAGACAAAATGGACAGAAACCTGTTGGACAAAATGGACAAATTACACGTGAAATGAAGCAGAAATGCATTCAAATTTAAAAATTCAAAAAGTTATGTTAAGATTTGGATGCATTTCGAAAAAAAAAAAGATTGAAAATTGTGCCAAAAATTTTTTTTTTACAACCAGACAAAATGGACAGAAACCTGTTGGACAAAATGGACAAATCTCACGAGAAATGAATCAAAATAACAAACGTCCAGATAAAAAATGAAATAAAATTAGTCAAAATTATATCAAAAATAAGGAATGGACAAAATGGACTAAAAGTGGACAGATTGGACAAAAAAATATGACAAATTAGTGAAAACAAAAATAAATAAAAAACTCGTTTTTATTTTTTTAAAAAAAAAGGAAAACATACTTGGATTGGAAGAAAGTACGTCGAAATGGACTTGACGACTAATCAGGTTCAAAATTGTTAAAATGTCACCACCAAAGGTCGCATGATACTCTCCAACAAAATGACCATAGGAAAACCTACCATGAATATCCAACATGGCTGGTAAACTTTCCCGACGCTGCATGAAACAAAGTCTGGAAATATCAATTGGGCTCAAAATGCTAACGGAAAGATTTACGCCAAAATTTTTCAGAAACAAAAGATTGAATTTGAAATATGTCAATAGATGATAGGGACTCGAAAACTTTTTCAATCCGCCATAAAAACAAAAAGTTTTATAAAACTTTGAACCACCATTTGACATCAAAACTAAAAAAGCCAATGAGTTAAAAGTTGGGGAGGCAATACCAGGAAGAACAGTACCATGAGTACTGGACTTCAAGATACCACCAACGGAACTTGTACACAAAGCAAAAATAATTTGACGAAAAACAGTGGACAATTTATGTTTGGCAATTAGTTTGGTAGCGATGGGTTGATCGCAGGAATCGATGGCAAAAATTAGACTGTAAATCTAGGGAGCTAAACAATGGAAAAAACCAAAACGATGTTTTTTATGCAAAATTAGGACTGTTCCAACATCAAAAAAAAAAAGAACCCAACAAATTGGAGAAAAGAGGACAGAATAACAGAGCCAACAATTGTATTCGCATAAAATTTAAAATCCAATTTTCTTCACAAAAACGGCATAAATATTCGGCAGGCGGAGGACAAGCTCAGTAAATATCAACAATATTTCCCAACAATAATAAAACAGCGATATAAAATTATGTGAAAAATTCCAGAATTATAAAGTATGATTTAAATATTTATAAATTGAAAATGAGACAATAAAAATATTGCCCAAATAAAAGCTAATAACATTTGGAATGCTCATGAGGAATCATAAAAAGATAATCTCAGCCCCATAATTTCCATCAGAATACAAAAATTCTGGAGAAGGATTGGCCCGGAATACTAGCCAATAAGACGAAAGGAAGAATTGGAAAGTAATCACCTACACAATGAAGAATTGTCGCTATTGGATGGAAGAAAGTTAATGAGCGTGGGAATATCTAACAAAAAAATTCTCAAGCAAAAATGTTGGGACGTTTTAAAAAAAAAATAAGAAATTTCAAAACTCAAAAATGGATATCAATATTTTCAATATAACCTGTGAAAAATATTTTTCAAGACATTCTGAAAAACGGGGATTTTTTTAAAAAAAAATCTGGAAAAACATAATTGTAATACACTGTTGGGGAAGATTGAGATATGGTGAGCTTGACATCAGAAAATTGTTGTAGGATGGTGAAGTCTCCCTTGGTTTGGATTTTTATTGTTTCTGCATATACGGTATGTGCATACCTGACACAACGCCTGTTGACTCAAATATTTCATTTCTGGTGGTTTTTGAGGAAAACTTTTTTTTTGAAAAAAGTAGATCTGTAACAAATCTGAAAAATCAAAAACCATAACAAAATGTTGGAAACATAATTACAAGAACAAAAACTAGAAACCAAAACAGTGAAGTCCCTATATCAACAATACAGTTATGGTCACCATAATATTATAACCAAATATATTAGTTTTTTTTTTCAATATATACTTTTAAAACCAATAACAACTACAACCAACAAAAATGAAACCTGCCAAAACAAAACCTACGCGCATAATACCTACGTACAACAAATAAATCCAACAACTGAAGTAATGTTCAAAATTGTGCAATATAAAATTGTCAAATAAAGAAAAAAACTTATATTTGTTGGCTTGGAAAAGTACAAAGTACTAATTTATTTTATATAAAGCTACCCGTCGTAAAGCAGAGCTAGTAATGACAGAATATACAAATGTATAATATTGAAAATTGAGCAGGGATGTTGGTGTCAGAGAAATAACATGAAGATATGGAGGAGGTTGTATGCAAATACCCACAGTGGCAAATGCTTAATTTATTTTATGACACAAAAATAATAAATGAACTCAAAAATATAAATGACATGAAGTGGAAAAAAGCCGGAAATATTAATGATAAATGTTGGAAAAGGCAGTAGAATGATATACAAATGCCATACTGGGAAAAAACCTGAAGAAAGTGATATTAAAAATTATAAAGATGCCAGCACAAAAGCTACATCGAAAAAATCAAAAGCAAAAAAATCCGAAATATTTGGCCTAAATAAATGTACGAAAAAACCCAGTTACAAAATAAAAAATTGAACGAAAAATATGGTTTTATGATTTCTCAAACGAAAAGACATACGGTAGTCAGATCAAAGAATGGAATCACAAAAATAGAGGAGAAAAATGAAAAAGTTTTGCGGGTCTCAGAAGGAATATATTTTTTTTGAAATATGTTTTTTTTGAAACTACCGTAAAATAGGAGTCTTATATGGTCAGTTAGAATCAGAGGAGATGGTTATGACTAAAGATGAGTCATCATCCGAAAACTCTGGACGACTGGCATATTGAAAAATAGACTCTGACTCAACGAAAACTTCCGGTGGTTCGAGTTTTATGGCATGGCTCAAAAATGACCGTTTGGGTACCAACTTGTAAACACGGTGCGAAGGGGTTAATTTTTTTTCACGGCCTTTTTCAACGCTCCTACTAAAACTGGTTTGGTGGGCTTATTATTTTTTTCCCAATCGCTGCGAGTTGCGTGATCTACCACACGATCAAAAGTTAAGTAAGGTACCCTTATCACGGAACTAGAAAATGCACGCCTGTGACACGTTTCGTCTGGGGGTTTGTCCGAAAAAGATGGATTTATTTCCTCTATAAAACTGGACGGAGGTTCGGTTTTTGGGGAAATAATTGGAAAAATGGCCCTAGATGGAATCAAAGAAATTGGCTCCCGTTTGTTGGAAAGACCTTGAAAATTTACACCAATCGCTGACTCACTGACCTTTGAAAAAGTAGGGATATCAGGCGTGGGTGGTACGACTGGTGGAAAAAGGGTGGTCTTTGAATTGGTGGTAAAAAAAGAGGGTTTTTTGAGGTTAGAAACAACATTACAATAACTGGATAGATAATTCGAAACCAAAGATTTAAGATCTCGGAAATCGCGCCCCACAAGATTGAAATCGAAATTTTTTCCCATCGAACGAGAGCAGATTTGCCAGTGGAAATTTTACTAAATAATCGCCGCCAATAAAAGTTGAAAACCTAAAAAAATAGATGAGTGATGGGCATAAACAGAAAAGGCGCGCGATCTTTCGGTAAAAAATGAATTGTTTTTTTTTATCTGAAAAAAGTGTTTTTTTCAGTCTCCCAACAAAAAAATAGAAAAAGGGTATAATACTTACGAAACAGATGAAATTGCATTCATTTTGAAAGAATTGAACACACTCCACAATATCATCACCAACAAAATTGAATTGCTAGAAAATTACAATTATTAAAAAACTATAACTAGTTTTTTTTTAATATTAAAAAATGAAAATTGCGAGAAACCCTGAGGTCTGGGAGACACGTTGGATTAGAAAAAAGAGGAAAACCGTGCAGAAAATTAGAAAAATTTGAAAATGTGCCGGGCGGTTAATCTTTTTTTTTCACTTCTCACAAATTTTGTGAGAGGAAGAAAGGGAAAGGATTGTCATACCTGGTATATGTTTGACAATGCCTTGCAGAAATCTATGATCTGCTTGATTATACGCTCCAGGATTGGGTCACGTGGTTGGTGATGTGGGCAAAAGTAATATCTACTTTGCAGACGATTTCGAACAATTGAGGCGGATAGGAGATTGAAAGCTTGGGGCCCAAATAATGAATTTGACGCGAGGTTATAGAAGAGTGATGGGCAGACAAAAATTGAAATCTGGATGGACTGGAAGTCAAAATGTTGTCTCGCTCGTACTCCGACATAACCATACAATTATGAATTTTCAAGCAATTTATGCTCTGTTTGGCACCAGCAGACAATTCCTGTTTTGCCTCATAAAGAGTAAGTCCTGGATTACCCTGAAAATAAAAACTGAGTGAAAAAGCGAATGGTAGAAAATGGATAATTTAAAATTATTTTACCGCGAAATTTAATACTTTTTTCCTATGTTTTTTCTCTGAGAAAATAAAAAATGGGAAAAACTTACCAACGCAACAAGTTCACGACGTAACCAGAAAATTCGCTCGGGGTCGCCTGTAGATAGGGTGTGGCCATCGGCATATGTCACACCATAAGTGACGCCATCATCAACAAATATTTTCCGCGCCATTTTGAAATATGCACCGGCGGACATTTTTTGTCTCTCTTATTCAAACAACGCGCCAACAGCAGGAAACAAATAGGTCCAACAATCCGTTATCTCGGGTTTTGTGTTATGTTATAAAAAATTAAATATTTTGAAAACCGGGCAGTGAATATGAAAAAGTATTCGAAAATAAAAAAATACAAATGGGAATTTGAATTGGAAAATATATGATTGGCCGAGGAGTTGTGTAGGTTCAAAAAATGAATCAGAATAATTAGAACCGAAATTTGAAAATTCCAATCAAATTCAAAAGATGAAAAGATAAGATTGGTCAGGATGATGTATGTTGGGAATATAAAATAAAACATAGGGTCATCAAAATAGCTGTTAAAAATGATAGAAATTATGCTCCAAAGCAGAGTAAAAAATATAAAATTTTTTTTTTGGAAAACATGGTTTGGTCTGGTGGTCTTTTTTTCCGGGTTTTATGTTTGAGGAATAATTGTTAGGGGTGCAGATAGTTAGGGCAGCATAAGATTATTTCGATGATTTTGAGTTACTAAAATGGGTAGAAAAGATAGGAAGTGAAATACTGAATAAATATCGGTTTTCATTTTTTTAAAAAAAATTATTTTTTTCTTTGGGAAAACCAGTGATAAAATACTAGAGGTGGGTCCGTTTTTCCAACAGAAAGACAAAAAAGTGTTCTTTTTTGATTTGCTTTGTTCTTTTTTTATAAAAATATTTAAAATATAAAAATATTAACTACAGTACTTAGCAAAGTACTTCTAAAAGCAGATGGGGACTGGAAGCAGCCTTGAGATTTTGTCCTGTATGTCGTAGAAGAAAGATAGAAACTCAACAATTTAACTTTGTTTTTTGAAAGTTCAAAATATATTATTAATTGCCTAATCTGCAGAAATTTACATTTAAAAAAAAAAAATTTGTAATGCTTTGTAGACGGCCTTACCATGGCTGCAAATAAACCAACAATAATAATAATACTGGCGTGTTCTAAAAAACACGCCACTCTGAATCATACATTTTCAATGAAAATACGGTTTGCGCGAAAAATAGTTAAGGGTATGGTGGTTCCTAATTTGACATATTCCCGATAAACATTGGCCAAACAAGGCCTCGAGGATATAATTCAGACCAGCCAGTTTGTGAAACTAGCCTTCAACTTGCGAAAAAAATATGCCAAAACTCTTTTGTATGACCAAACTGCTTCACACATAAGCAGCCCAAGATCCATCTAAGCCTAAACGGAAAATCTATCTCCTCCCAGGTTTTATTTTTTAAATAAACTCAAATTTTAACATAACCTGTATAATTAGTATTTAAAACTTTGTAGGTAAGCTTTTCTCGATAAGTGCTATATTTTTTCTAGAATACGTAAAAAACCGGTCCAAAATACCGGTTCTTTTACTTTTTTCATCGGAAAATCTATCTCCTCCTAGGTTAAGTTTCAAAATTTACTCAAATTTTTGCAAAAACTAGCTCTAAACAAACAGAAACTTTGTAGGTGGGTTTTTGTCTAATTTCGGCCCAAAACAAAAAATATGAATTTTTCAAGGTCACGTGAAAAAATTTCCGAAAAAAAATGTGCTTCGATTTTTTCGAAAGTAAGCTCAAAGAAAGCTGAGGAAACACTATATTTTGAAGTTTTAGAGGTCAAATTGACACAAACGTTTTTTTTGAACATAATTTTGAGAAAAATACTTAGAAAAAAATCGAAAAAACGCAAAAAATTTCGAATTTTTTTTTGTTCTTATTTGGTTGTTTTTTGCTTTTAAAGCCTCAACGACTGATTTGGTGCATTTTTATGACATAATAACTGCAGAAAATGTAGGAACCACCATACCCTTAAGCCCTCTTTAATCAATAATTACAATTTGTTTATTTCACCGAGACTTGCTCATTTGGTAAGCCGACCTGTCGACCATTTCAAATTTAATACATTAGACTCATGCAAAAAAATTTCTTCCGATGTGTTAANCTATTTTCAAATTTTAATTGACGCAATAGGTCGCATTTAATTTTTTTAGAAGTAAAAGATTGGAAAAAAATCTCAAAAAATCAACCCTCCGTAATATTTGAACAAAAAAAGTTTGAAGATATTTGTTCGAACTTTATTTCCTGGACGTAACTCTGAAATCGGATGTGTAATAGTGATTTTATTATTTTTTAAAAAGGGCCTGTACAATTTTGTACAATTCGTGTGTAATGGGATAGAAACTTATTGTTGTGTAATGGTTTAATCCACAAATACGTAGGTACTTCACAGATTTAAATGCCCATTGACCAATCAGCGGTGTCAATCAGGTTTCTGCAAAAATTCAAGAATATGAGCAAAAATGTGACATACTGTATGTTTTCTCTATCTTGAAAACTCAGGGAGGAGATACATTTTGAAGTGAAAATATGATCACTTTTAAAAGCACTACACTCGAAGGAATAGGTTGGTTCTGTTCTTAGTATTTCATTGAATCGACTTTGAAAACCCTGTTTTTGCCCTTCAAATGCGACCAGTACTCCCTTAAATCAAAGCAATATATTGCATCGATGATGCATTATTTGAAAAAAAATCAGAGTTGATTTAATTGAGTGATTTTGATTTCAAAATATCAAGATATCAAATTTTTAAACTTTTTCATATTGTTAGCTCTAAAGTTCCAAGGTTGTATTTTCATTATAGAATTTCACCGTCTAGCGCCTCACGTTCAAACAAATAATCAAATCTTGCTAACGCCATTATATTTCCAGAAAAACGCCGTTACTATCGTAAAAAAAAATAATATTTTATCAAAAAAATCATTTTGAAAAGGCAAATCGAGATCGCCCTCTCGAAATGGCAAATCTGAGATGGGTCTCTAAAAAGGTGTTTCTGTCCAACATTTTACAATGTGTGAATATCAAAACTAAGCTATCAAAAATTGGAAGAATTGAGTTAAAGTAATATATCTACCACGGTACCTGCTGGGACTTTTAGGCCACTTTTTCAGCTAATATTTTTATATAATTTGGCTTTAGAAAACGACTAATCCGATTGAGTTCTTAGATAGCTCAAACTAAGCAAAAATATTGAGATAAAAATAAATTGAAAAATAATGGACCAAATCAGACCATTGTTTCCATTTTTAACAAAAACTGATAATTAAACAATTTCAGTAATCTCAGAAAATATTCCGATTTGGATCATTTTATTTTATCATTCACTAGATATTTGTGCTCAGTTTGAGCTATCTGAGAACTAAATCGGATGAGTCGTTTTCAAAAGCCCAATTATATACAAATTTGAACTAAAAAAGTGGCATAAAAGCCACAGCAAGTGCCGTAATAGACATAGTAATATTTATGTCTTTTACACATTTTTAATCTTGCTTAGCATAAAATCCAGATTAATAGTTGATATATTTCTGTCTACATTCAACATAAGATAAAAGCAAATAGGGATTATACTCTTTTTTCAATGGGAAATAATGGGACAAAGTGATCATGCTAAATAATCTATTAGTACAGTATAATCCGTCATTATTTCCCGACCTTGGCCCACCTTCTGTAGAAATTGGCTTAAGAATTAAATCGATGCGTAATAGTTGAAACTACCCCCTGGTCATGTCATGTGCAAAATTCAGCAAATTACGTGCAGAAAAGTCTGAATAATACAATTTTTGATCGAAAATGAATTCTACATCTTTAGCAGGAATAGAGGTGACTACAAATTCGACGATTATAGAAAATAAAGGTATTTAAACAATAGGAATTGAGAGAAAATAAGCTTGAATTAATTGCATGGTGGCTATCGGATTAACACGTGTTAGTCATTTGAAGCAAGGATTTCTCATTTGTAGCAACGATTTTTTGTACTTTTGGCCGTTGCTTCAAATGTGTTCCTTGTCTTGTGATTAAGGGGTTTTACAGACCAGAAAGACTTTTTAAGGGCTCTTAACTTTTAATTCCAGCATTACCAAATTCTGAACCTTGTGTTACTGTTAAACAACTTGAAATTGAAAAAGCACAGCTTAGTTTATCAAAAGACAAAGTGAAAATGAAATTTTTTGAATCACATTTTAAAATAATTTAGAAAAATTTTCGGTCTAAAAAACACCATATAAGTTTTCTTCATCCTAATGAATAGACCAACCTTAATAAACAAGAAGATCTTTCGTTCTTCCGTCTATTTTGAATTCGGCATGTTTTATTAAGTTATGCCTTCTCAGACAAATTTTTACGTGAAAATAATTTTTCTAGATTTTGAAAGTTTAAATTTCTTTGTTTAATTTAGGCTGTCACCTGTCGAGGCCAAAATCGAGACCAAGAGCGGTTAAAAAATCCGAGGTAGCCATTCCTGATAATTTGTTCTAATTCTGTATGAAATTTCTTATTATAAAAATGGTTTGAAAAAGAATAAATCGAAAACGTTAACCGTATGAAAATCGCATTTTAAATTATAAACTTTTAAAACTGGTTCATAATATGAAGAAGAAATTTTATATTCCATTTTTTGTTGGCATGTTGGTTCAACCTGTAAGTATCCCTTTACGAGAACGGTAGATATTTTCTAATTTGGTCTAGTTAACCGCGAGCAAACAATTCTAAAAAAAGTTAATTTTTCAACTTATTTCAAAAAGTTTGATTATTTCAAGACCATAAAGTATAAAAAAAAAAAAATGGTATTTTATTTTTTTTGATTCATAACCTAAAACTGCTTCAAAAATAACGAAAGGAGCTATTTTTGCAAGTTTTGTCTTAAAAAAGGTATGTTTTTTCATTGTTTGCTACCAGGATCACGGTTTAAATTTGTTTTGTCCTCAAGGTCATCGTAGCAAGTTTTTAAAAAATATCAAACGAATCGTAAAAATTACTTGTCTTATAATGGTATGATATATATGATTTAATATACTAAAAAAATCTCCCGACTGCGCTTTCTAAGCAAAAATAATAAAGGGATATATTGAAAAATCTCTTTGAAATTTGAAAACATAGAAAGTGAATCAGGTGGAAGTTTCAATGCGGGATATAGTTTTACGAATCAAACTTTATGAAATGCAAAAAAAGAGAAACAAAATAATATGATATCGCAAGAAAATGCTGAAATTAATTTACGTTTTTCTCGAGAACAGTTCCATCGGAATCCAGTTTTAATTAATTTTTGTTTGCTCTGTAAATAAAATCCAATGTATTCGTAACTTACGAAAAGTAAGCCCAAGGTATTCGTCCTCAAAAAAGGATAACGTTTGTATTTTCGCTAATTGTGCTAAACAGGGAAGGCCATGATTATTATGGCATAATACATATTATGGCATAAATGGCATTAAAAAATTAAATGATGGTCGAACATTGTACCAAAAATTCCGTATGTATATGTTTTCACACTTTTATTCTTTTATTTTCAAGCCAGACTTTGTTAGAGTTCTCAATTTTATTATGCGGCATAATAAAATTGAGAACTCTAACAAATTCTGGCTTGAAAATGAAAGAATGAAAGTGTGAAAAAATAAACATACGAAATTTTTGGTACCATGTTCGATCACCATTTAATTTTTTCGTAAAGTAAAAATACCAATTAAATAAATTTATAAATTAGTTAAGGAGGTTGTGGGATGTCAACGACAGTGCATGTGGTTTAAGGTATCTAGTTATTTATAGCAAATAAAAGCATTTTTAGTATTTTTCTGACTTCGCCGAAGTCAGCATACCTTTATAAATTTATGAAATAAATTAAAAAAAAGTAAAAATATTTCTAGAAATTGATTTCTATTAATTTAATATCCACGGTAAGAAATTTCGAATCAAAATAAAATACTCAGTCGAGTTACAGAGCAAAATTCGTTGTAAGTGGTATTAAATATGAATTCAGGGCCATCAACTGACATCGTGACTATTTGAAAGATACGAAAGAAGCTGGGATTCCCGCGGCGGGATCATTGCACAAATTAAAACCCTTACTTTGAAAATAAGCCAATAAAATCGGCTTAATTTTAGCGGCCGATCAATCATGGTCTCTAACTTTTCCGTTTTTTGAGAGCCAAAAAATCATAGTTATGTATTCTTTAAAAACAATTTTGTCAATTTTACTAATTATATAATATAATTGGCCCCCAAGTCCCAGAACAATCTTGTATTTATGTAGTTAGATTTGAATAGTGGAAATGCTAATTATGGTCTTGAATTGTGAATCATTCAAATAGTCACGATCTGTCGAGGTTCCTTCATCGATATACATTTTTTTTCTTGTTTTATAATTTATTTATCATTTTGTGTTTTTGGAACAGTTTTTACGTTTAAACCCTTGTGGAGCATTAGAACAAAAGCTTCCGTCAGAGTGCACCAGAGCAGCAATGTGGCTCTACTTGAAATGTTGTCACAAGAAAGCTTAAGGGCAGTTGGAATTTTATATTTTGTCTGCATAACGAAAGTTAAAGGTCATATTTTGCATTTTCGACATTTCATCATTCTAAGAAATTTGCATTTTGAGTTCTAGAAAACTAGTGAGGAAAAACAAGGTGTGTACCATACACGTGATACACGGTCACATGTCTCTGAACATTTTTGTCATCTTCGAATAACAATGCACAAGGAATCTGCCTCTCATAGTTTTTCCGTTTGATTTATATCTCATAAATCAAAGTAATTATATAACTACATCAAAAATTTTTGCCTGAGAAAATTCATGAATTTCTTGTTGAAAAATGTTATTTTCCCTAAAAAGCAGATAATGGCATTTTATCCCTATATTTTCGAAGAAATATGGTACAGAAGTACAACGGTGACAATTTTTGATTGGTAAATTTCACTTTTATAAACTAAATTTTTCATGGGATATACTTGAAGTCTGAAATTTAGATATTTTCACGTTCCCAAAGTAAAAATGTCTGCCCCTAGATACCAAAAATTTTTATTTCAACTGTAATGCATCACAAAACACTTTCCTAAAAACTGGCTAAATCTCACATTTTGACTTTGTATGTCCGAGTTCCGAAATAATTTCTACGGGAAGTGAAACATATGGCCTCAAAATCACTGAATAAATTCAACTCCCCGAGTGCCGGAAACAAAACATTCGAAAAAAAAATTCAATTATTTTTTCTTGAACCTGAAGCTACAATCTGTATAAGTATTTGAAACAAAAGGAATTCTCGACGCAGGTTTTTTGTCTTTTTCGATGATTTAGGGTATGTCGTGAGCCGACAATTGTGGCTCGTGTGCTCACAAGGGTTTAACCGGTGTGAAGCAACAGAAAAAAAAGTCCGCCAAGGCAACCGACACCACTCATATATAGGTGACATGTTCTACCGCGTATTAGCAGAAGTCCAAGGTAAGATTAAGAGTTTCATTTTTTTGCATAACGGAAGTTCAAACGATATATTTTGCATCCGACATTTGATATTCTAGAATTTATTTTAGTTCTAGAAAATTTACTGATAAAGCAAGGTACAGCATTCACGTGATACAAGCCTTACAGTGGTGTTCACGAAATTTTGGTTATTGCAATCGATGTCTACAAGGATCTGCCATAGTCCATGTTTTTTCTGATTTGATTTATATATATATCAACAAAAAATTATTTATATAATATGGTTTAAAAATTTTGATGAAAAATCACAATTTTCATGAAAAGATGTTATTTTCCCCTATAAAAGCAGATAAGTACACTTCTGATATTATTTCTGGGTCGATATACTAAAAGTGACTCTGTGAACAATATTTAATTGCTCGAATTAATTTTTAATAATTAAAATATTTCGTGAATAACTTAATTGAAATTTTTGAAATATCACTTTTTGAAAAAAATATCTGTTCCTGTTATATCCAATTAATCTTTGTTTTGAGTGTCAAACCATGGACAAACACTGTCCTAAAACTGGCTAATTCAAATTTAATTGACGCAATAGGTCGCATTTAATTTTTTAGAGGTAAAAGATTGGAAAAAAATCTCAAAAATCAACCCTCCGTAAAATTTGAGAACAAAATTTCCAAAAAAATACATAAGTCACTTTTTTGATCTTGCAAAATTCTTTATAATGTAGTTCGAAGGAACAATTCTCTCGATGGTTTTTTTGAAATATTTTAGATGATTTTAAAATCATGCTAGTCACCTATATATTAGGTGTTTGTGCTCACACGGGTTAAGAAAAATAAAAAAAATGATATTTTTTTAACTTTACGCATTTAATTAGTATATATAAAATATTAACAAAAAAAATATTACATTATCAGAATTGTTAAGTTAGAACTACAGAGTTTGTTAAGTCTATTGTAATATGTTACTTTAAAAACTCAGACGCTTACTGTGAATGTTTTTATTAAATTATTTCAGAAAGCGAATATGCTGAGGCAGTGCGAAATATAGTGTTTATGTTTGTTGTGATTGCATTTCTAGCCATCCGTTCATGCTATTCTGTATACTATCAATCAAAAGAATCGAAAATAAATTCATCTACCGAAAATCCCTCGATAAATGACGAAGTTTTTGACGAAAATTATGAAGCAAGGAGTTTCACAGTATTTGATTACAATCATCCCTATTGAGAAATGCTAAAAAATGAACAGAATCAAATGTTATCATGTTTTTCTTATATCTTAAATTCGGGAAGAGGGCCTATTTTTAGTAAATGAGACTAAAATGTAGGCTCGCTTTACTTAAAATGGGCCTCCTTTCCGAATTTATATCGATATAAGTAGTGATACTGATTATTCAGTCTGATAGACTGTTAGATTTTATTTTTCTATTTCATTTGTTAACGCTGACCTTCACAAGATTGTTGTTGTTACAAGATCCAATAATAAATATTCACCTTTTCGATTAATTTTCTTTTTTTTTATCTACATGTCTTGCAATTATAAATTATTTCTCCCAAATTGAATTATTATCTCCTGGCAGGAGATTACTGAAAATGCATTTATTGTTTTCGATGTCATTTAGAATGAAAACAAAGTTTTCCAAGTTAATTATTTTTTTTCTACTGGTAGAGTTACCCAATTTTTACGGCTTTGGCTTGACTAATTGTTCGGATAAAAATATTTTTGAAGGTGACCAAATCTAAGAGTCCAATCAAAAACCGCGGAGGAGAGAATTCTCATAATCTTATTAGTAACTATTATACGATATAAGATTTTATCTTTCCAATTAATAGAATAATTCAATTTCAATATTTGGCTAAATTTATGAATTCTTAATATTTATTTTTTATAGGAATGCGGACAATGTGGAAAACTGACAAATTATACTTATTAACAACCTTCCGTCAATTTTTAAGGAGGTTCCCAACGGCATTTCCAACCGTGAGAAAAATTAAATTTTCATCAGCGATAAGTTCACTTTTTATACACTTAATTAATTACGAAATTGTTCATCGAATTTCGATGATCGAATGATATATTTTATTTTTCAGAGATAATGAGGACCCAAAAAATTAGATATTTGATTAAGTGACGTTGTTTTGAACTACGTTGTAATATTCACGCTACTTTTGTCCACTTTTCAAAATGTTTTCTGAAAATAACTTTCGATGATATTTTCAGATTTTGTTGTGGCTTGTCTTGGCCTGGAAACCCAAAAAAAGTTGGTGACTTGGCTTGGTTTTTTGCTAATCTTGGATTTTTAGCATGGCTTGGCTTGGTCTTTTGCTTGGCTTGGTCTTTTGCTTGGCTTGTTTTTTTTGTCTTGGCTTGGTCCTCGGCTTGGCTTGGTTTTCTGGTTTGGCTTGGTTTTTTGCGAACAAAATTAAACGAAAAAAATGGTTCATATTTTTGATGTCTCATAACTTCCGGTTGACCGGAACTGAATTTAAAATTTTTATTAAATCAATAATATCATTAGTGTGGACCAAGCCAAGCCACACTTGCCGAGGTCTGTAGAAGTTGCGGTACCACGCCAAAATCTATGGTTGGACGGGAATTGAGTAAAATTTTATTTTAATTTATCATTTTTGAGCAAAATAATAACATATTCGGAAAGTAACGCAAAATTTAAGCACTGATATACGATGTAAATACAATACAAATAGTAAAATTCTTCAATTCTTCATCCGTAGACCGCGGGGTTTTCTTCCCGTATTATGCGGGGGGAAATCAGATTTTTTTCCAGCATTATAAAAATGTCATTCGGCATTCGAGAAAAAAATATTTGCAATTATAAAATTATTGATTAAGGGGGTG
>SCLH01000693.1:139934-163383 GCA_004367855.1 Oikopleura vanhoeffeni | reverse complement strand
CCTATATAACGAGTTCCTCAGATTTTGTCACATGCCTAGATTATTGATGGAGCGATTGAAAGGTACAGATTAACGCGCTCACCCCCTTAATCAATAATGTTCAACGGATTAGGTTAACTTGTGGCATGTGAACACGGAAGAAAATTACGCAAAACTGTTTGCCAGGAAAAATCCTGCGGAACCCTACTATAATAGTTTGTCACCTTTTGTCACAATTTGTCACCTTAACCCTAGTTTTTTCAAAAAAAAAAGTTTTACCATGCCCTAAGTGTACACAATTATCTTCTGCATACAACAAATATAACCCTATATATTGTAAGGGTTATAATTAGGGTTAAGCGTGAAGGTATAGTTTAGCTTGGTAAACTCGTGCTCAGTATACACGATACAGAAGGGATTTATTTCAAGTGTCATCGATTGTAACGTTCGAAATGCGGGGAAAATCCATGCGGGAAAGAACACTTAGAGCTGAACTTTTTCATGAAGAAAAAAATACCCCCATCATCAGTACACAGTGTACTGTACACTCATAAATATAAGGTAAAAAAACTGTTTAACCTCTGGTTTATAAAAAAACTGTTCAACCATATCATTTATTTCTGATATCAAATCAAATGTCTTTAATTTTTAATGAGAAAACTCGGAAAAATTTGCCATTGGAAATGCAAAAAACTTTACTAGTCTTCCCAAAGCCAAATTCTCCAATTTCAAGGATTAATTTCAAATTATTAAAAAAGGTTTCAGGTACTACAAAGACCGTGAAAGAGCCGAAGTCATCTTTATTAGAACATGTCAACCATCCATTAATGATCAATTTGATCACAAAGCGTTTAAAGTATTTTAATTTCGTATCTTAAAAAATCTAATCTGCACAAAAATGCTATTATTTTCAAAAAAAATTTCCGAAATTTTTTGGAAATTCTAGTATTCAATTCTGTTAGTTTGAATTTGAAACTTGCTAGAACTTCATTCCTTGACAATTAAAATAAATCGAAACGTTAGAAATTATGTTTTATAATATTTTAATGAGGTGTTTTAANAAACATGTTTTCTCAACGATCTGTTTAACTCGTAAGACTCGAATTTTAGGCCGACTATTTGGCCGTACACTCATTTAATCGCATTTTTACGACGCTTAATCATTAATGACAAGATCAATTATAAGTTAAATCGATAAACCTTTGAACGAAATGACGTTTGTGCGTTTTTTTTTTGAAAAATTTTACTGGTAATTACAGTACTTATTTTTTTGCAAAAATTTTTAAATCACAAAATTAACTCTTCATCGTGATCAGAAAAAAATTCTAAGACTTTTTTTCCCATTACACTATAGCCAAAAATGATCCGTGCCGTATATTTAAGGAATAAGGTTGGTAAAAGTAGTACTGTTTTTTCCAAAAAATTGCTTAAATCATTTTTGAAAGAAGTGAAGTGGTTCCTTAGAATTTTTAAAGCCTTTTTCCCATTAACGCAAAGTCCCAAAAGCGATCACGGACCTTCAAATGAGAAAATAGGGTTTGGTGAAAGTAAACAAATAGTGATCAAATTTACGCCGACAAAATTTTGGGGTAGAATTCAACACCCCAATTAAGAGTTTTGAACATAATAATATTTCCAAACACGCACGTGATCTTATTTTTTCGAGAAATAAGGAATTTATTTAATGACAATTTTCATACCTTTATTTTTGAATTATTTCGTCACTGATTTTATTCGGACATTAGTGTAATGACGAAGAAAGTCTTAAAAGGCGTCTAAGTTCATCCCCAATGTTTTTTTTATGTAATTTGAGAACTTTTCTAAATTTACCCTTATCGGTACAATGTTTTTGATTAATCATATAATTACCGATTGATTTTTTTTTTAAATTTCAAGATTTTCTGTTTGTATATTTGGAAAAATGCCTCTCCGGTTAGACTAGAAGCATTTCAGAAATCAAACTTCCGATAAATTAATCACATTGAATTCTATGAAGGTTCGCTCTACGTGCTAGGCCGTCAGTAATGTCTCGCATTTCTGTCCAATTTAATAAATTGAAAAATAATTTTAGAGTCTTTTCGACTCGAGAATTTTGCAAGAAACATAGAAGTAATGTATTTAGAGCACACTGCTAGATGAATCATTTGAAGTTTTATAAAAGGTAATGCAAATATCAAATTAAGGTTTATTTCAGTCTGCATTTATTGCACTTTATAGTCGAGTCATAGTGAATTTCGGCAACTTTTTGTTTTCTATCTTCCATTAAATGCTTAAATTCGTTTAAAATTTATTTTGTTATTTCAAATTGGAGCAATTGTCTGAATATTTATTTTAAGCTAATTGAAAAATGAATGTTGATAATGAAACTTTGCTAATATGGCCAATTTAAAAGTGAGGCAACTAGTTGGCTAAAATCGAGTCTGGGTACAGATTCATGTTCTAAAGGCTACGAGTTAACTTATTATTGTTAAACTTGGGAAATAATAACCTTGAACATCCGAAATTTTCATTCTATCATTTTGGTATTCCTAGACTATAAGATTCCTAGTCAATCAACACCTCATTAAAATATTTAATAAAATAATTTCTAACGTTTCCGATTTATTTTAATTGTCCAAGGAATGAAGTTCTAGCAAGTTTCAATTCAACTAACAGAAGCTTGAATACTAGAATTTCCAAAAAATTTCGGAAATTTTTTGAAATGAATACGCATTTTTTGTGCAGATTAGATTTTTTAAGATACGAAATACAAATACTTATAACGCTTGTGATTCAAATTGATCATTATTGGATGGTTGACATGTTTCTAATAAAGATGACTTCGGCTCTTTCACGGTCTTTGAGTACCTGAAACCTTTTTTAATAATTTGAAATTCAAATCCTGAAAATTGGAGAAGTTTGGCTTTGGGAAGACCCTTAGTAAAAGTTTTTTGCATTTCCACATGGCAAATTTTTTCCGAGTTTTCTCATTAAAAATTAAAGACATTTGATTTGATAATCTAGAAATAAATGATATGGTGAAACAGTTTTTTTATAACCAGAGGTTAAACAGTTTTTTTACCTTATATTGTATGAGTGTTACAGTACACTGTGTACTGAACTGATGGGGGTCATTTTTCTTTCATGCAAAAGTTCAGCTCTTAGTGTACTCTTTCCCAGCCATGGATTTTCCCCGCATTTCGAACGTTTACAATCGATGAGCACTTGAAATAAATCCCTTCTGTAATCGTGTATACTGAGCACGAGTTTACCAACGCTAAACCTATACCTTCCACGCTTAACCTAATTAATAACCCTTACAATATATAGGTTATATTTGTTGTGATGCAGAAGATAATTTGGTGACACTTAGGCATGGTAAAACTTTTTTTTTTGAAAAACACTAGGGTTAAGGTGAACAAATTGTGACCAAAAGGTGACAAACTATTATAAGTAGGGTTTCCGCAGGATTTTTCCTGCAAACAGTTTTCGTAATTTTTCCTTCCGTGTTCACTATGCACAAGTTAACCTGAATCCGTTGAACATTCCAAGAACCGAAATAATTTCAAACTAAGGGGGTGGGGGCGTCGTAATTTTTTGAGCCCTTTATTTAGACAATTAATTTATGATACACTTAAATCGGTTATGGACTAAAGTTTGACCCAAGAATCTCAATGGTGGGCAATTATTTTTTTCAAAAACAATCTAGAACAAAATCTAGAAATTTTCAAAATTCAAATAATTTTTAGCTTTAACCCGCATAAAACCGGTAATTCTACCTTGATATGAACATTTTTATTGTAAATATGACCCGCCTAAACAATGCTGAAATTAAAATTATCGAAAAATGTCTTAATCGAATTCTAGAAAATTTCATTATTTTAACGCAAAAGTGTTAACCTATATCGAATTGACGCTGATTGTTTCAAAATTTGTGATTAGCTGTAAGCCAACTTTCTGATAAGTGAATCTCAGCTTTAATTTGATGGTATCTTTGTTCCGATCAGACGAACTTTTTTTGTCGAACTTTTCATTCCGGTTTACTTATTAGTCCTATTTCTAGAATTCATAGGTGAAATTCAGAAAATGCCGAGCCAACTATATTGACGACACTATATGTATCCTACCTGAAGTCAAAAAAACGGTCTTACTTCTGAACATCCCGTCTAGGAAAAAAGAAGTATCACTTTGAAGACGAAACTTTGTAAAAAAATCGGCGTTAAAAGAGATTCCTAGAAAATTCAAAGAGTGAAATTCAAAAAAATGGGCCAAACATATTCAGTGACTCACTTTTCGTACTCTGGTAGAATTTTCAGACGCTTTGTAGTGGGTCTAAAGAAGATAGATTTAAAAAAACTGTTTAGTTTCTAAGATAGACTCACCACCTGGTGGTGTTGATGTAATTCAATGTTAAGTTGAGATATGAATCGTTAGGGCGAAGGCTAGACCTATAAACGAGTATCCTCAGATTTTTCACACTGCCTAGAATTATTATGAGGCGGGATTAAAGGTACCAGATTACCGACGCTTCACCCCTTAATCAATAATTTCATACATGCAAATATTTTTTTGTCTCGAATGCCGAATGACATTTTTATAACTGCTGGAAAAGATCTGAATTTCCCCCGCAAGTATAGGGAAGAAATACCTCCGCGGTCTACCGGATGACAGGAATTGAGAATTTACTATTTGTATGTATTTAACATCGTTATCTAGTGCTTTAAATTTTGCGTACTTTCGCGAATATGTTCATTATTTTGCTCAAAAATGATAAATTAAAATAAGGAATTTTAAAATTTACTCAATTCCCGTCCAACCAAAAGATTTGGCGTGTAACGGCAACTTCTACAGACCCGGCAAGTGTGGCTTGGCTTGGTCCCACTAAGATATTAATTGATTTAATAAAAATTTAAATCAGTTCCCGGTAACCGGCAAGTTATGAGAATCGAAAACATATGAACCATTTTTTTCGTTTAATTTGTTGCGCAAAAAACCAAGCCAAACGCAGAAAAAGCCAAGCCAGCCGAGACCAAGCCAAGAATCAAAAAAACAAGCCAAGCAAAAGACAATGCAAGCCAACAGACCGAAGCAAGCCATGCTAACAAATCCAAGGATTAGCAAAAAAACCAAGCCAAGCAACCAACTTTTTTGGGTTTCCAGGCCAAGACAAGCACAACAAAATCGAAAATATCATCGAAATTTTTTCAGAAAACATTTTGAAAAAGTGGACAAAAGTAGCGTGAATTTACAACGTAGTTCAAACAACAAGTACTCAATCAATGTCTAATTTTTTGGGTCCTCATTATCTCTGAAAAATAAAATATATCATTCGATCAGCGAATTCGATGAAACATTTTGTAATTAATTAAGTGGATAAAAAGTGACTTATCGCTGATGAAAATATATTTTCTTCACGGTTGAAATGCCGTTGGGAACCTCCTTAAAAATTGGACGGAAGGTGTTAATTAGTATAATTTGTCAGTTTTCCACATTGTCCGCATTCCTAGTAATTAAAATAAATATTAAAGAATTCATAAATTTAGCCAAATATGAAATTGAATTATTCTATTAATTGGAAAGATAAAAATCTATATCGTAAATCGTTACTAATAAGATTATGAGAATTCTCTCACTCCGCGGTTTTTGATTGACTCTTAATTCTTGGTCACTCAAAAAATTTTTATCCGAACAATTAGTCAAGCCAAAGCCCGTAAAAATTGGTAACTCTACAGTAGAAAAAAAATAATTAACCTTTGAAAACTTTGTTTCTCATTCAAAGTGACATCGAAAACATAAATGCAATTTTCAGTAATCCCTGCCAGGAGAGATAATTAATTTCAATTTGGGAGAAATAATTATAAATTGCAAAGACCATGTAGATAAAAAAAAAAAAAAATATAATCGAAATAGGTGAATATTTATTCATTGATCTTGTAACAACAAACAATCTTGTGAAGGTCAAGCGTAACAAATAAATAAAAAATAAATTAACAAGTCTATCAGACCTGAATAATCATCATCACTGACTATATGATATAAAGTTCGGGAAAAGGACGCCCATTTTAAAGTCAAGCGAGCCTACATTTAGTCTCATTTCTAAAAAATGCCCTCTTCCCGAATTTAAAGATATATAAGAAAAACATGCATAACTTTGATCTGTTATTTTTGATCATTTCTCAATAGGGATGATTTGGTAATCAAATACTGTGAAACCCTTGCTTCATAATTTTCGTCAAAAAACTTCGGTCATTTATCGAGGGATTTTCGGTAGATGAATTTAATTTCGATCTTTTGATTGATAGTAAATCAGAATATGCATGAAGGAATGCTAGAAAATGCAATCAACAACAAACATAAACACCTATGATTTCGCACTGCCTCAGCGATATCGCTTTTCTGAAATAATTTAAATAAAAACATCACAGTAAGCGCTGAGTTTTTAAAGAGACATATTACAATCTAGACTAACAAACTCTGTAAGTTCTACTTACAAATTCTGATAATGTAATATTTTTTTTTGTTATATTTATTATCATAACTAATTAAATGGTAAGAGTTAAAAAAAAATAAAATTTTGAAAGTGAAACTCAAGTATTATGATTATATCATTATTTTCAAATTCAAGTATAATTGTTATCATAGCAGGACGTTCACTTTCAATATCCAATGGACAAACCGAAGTAATTGTAACAAAAATAATCAAATTATCGCAACAAATATGAAGGCGGTTCCAACGATCTCAATTTCGGTAGAATGTGATGTGTACTACACACTCTCTGCACCAATTAACATTTGGAAGGAACTAGGCTTTTAAAAATCATGCATGGAATTTAAAGAGCATACTATAAATCAAATAGTTCGAAACGCCTTGAATTCAGGTGTGCTCTGATTGGTTCAAATGGCTGAAATTCATAGCTTTGAAGCCTGATTATTGGCTCAGACGCAAGTCCCTATTTTTGACGTTTCAAACTATTTGAATCATATAGTATTTAAATATTTCATCAGTCCAGTTTTCTGATTGGACAAAGATGATCCGATCAGAATCAAGAATTTGAAACGTCCAATAAGTTCACCATAAGATGAGATTGCATCAGATATAATTGTGGCATTTGCATTCAACTGTCAACTGAAAGAGCTCAATGAGATTTTTGATCATGTCACATGATTCATGTGACATGATTGTCTTAAATTTTACATTTACATAGACAAATTATGCTCGTTGAGTAAACTTAACATATCCGCCTTGTCACGACGATATTGTAAAATACGTTTGTGTAAAAGTTTAGGTTTCACCTTTGCTACATAGGCTAATTATGACATAATTAAGAGAGTATCAGCCGGGGGTCATATCGAAGATCCTACCTAGTGTAATTTGTATGTCAATAACAACATAAAAACATAGACGATTGACATAAAAATTACACTAGGCAGGTTCTTCGATATATCCGTTTACCAACGGAACTTCATCTTAAAAACGTTAACTATCTCTATAGCGCGATAGTAAACTTTTTTGAACCGTTCTGTTTGTAAAAAATTTAGACGTTTAGGTTATTAAATTAAATGACTTGATGTACACTAATGACATTTTTGTAATGAAACTAACATTACTGAGTAGATGGTTTATCATGGCTGCAAATAAACCAATTATGATAATCATTTCTATCTACAATATGAGGGCTAATTGATTGAACTATAACTTGATTACATGTCTAATTATTTAAATTAAGTTGCGAAGTTCAATTTGAAAGTTCAAAAAACATCTGCTACTCATTGCAAATAAAGATTTCGCTTTTTAGGTAAGGCTTGCTCATTTCTCGACTTAGTTTTTCGAACTTTAAGTTCTTTTGGCCTAAAGTTTTTTTGACTAAGTTTTTAGAATTTTTTTCATGGTAAAAATTTCAATTTTAAATTTTCGGCCGATATTTATAATTTATATTATAAAAAGGCAACCACTGTACTATCAACGTTTATTTTTTTGAAGAAAATAGACGTGTTCTATAAAAAAAGTTTAAAAAATTACGTTAAACAAATATATTTTTTCAGAAAATTGAAAAAAAAACCGAAAAAATATGTATTTCACTTAGGAAAGTAAAAATAACTGAAAAATTACGTTTTTTTTTCAAATAATCAATACTATTTATAATTTTTTAAACTAACAGTTTTAGTTAACTTGCTAGCTCTTATACTTTATGTTAGTTTTTGAAAAATTACTATTTTTAATTTAGACATTTTAGATTTAGTAACCAACCTTGAAAAAATAAATAATTCAGCGTAACTTAACTTTGTTTATTGTTAATTCAATTTTATTGAGGTGGCATAAAAGAGCAATATCTTCAAACTTAACGAAATAGCTTTTATAAGGTCACAATCAATAATCCTGTCCTTAAATTTTGATGAAAGTTGAGAAATTTTCGTGATTATTTTTATTCTAATTGCTATAAACAGTTTTTTAAATATTATTAAAAGTCGGCACAATCGGAGCAAAGCTGTGAGTTTTACCATGCTCACTGTCGTGCATGCTTTTTGTGCATTCCTCGAAATGCACCGGTAAAAATATTTTCATGTCAATTTATATATTGTTTCTAATTTCGAAATTTTAAATTCTATTACCCACATGAGTCATGTCACATGACTTTCGAAAATTTTTCTATATTTTAGACTTTTTTCATATTTTGTGGCTAAAATTCTGCAGAGAATGGTGTTTTGTTTAATTAATTACAGTCGATGGTGAGTTAAGACTGATTTTTGGCGGCGGGAAATTCTTTCATTTTTTTGGTGACGTCATTCTTCAGTTAAAATGATCGGACATCGTTCTTTCGTCGTTTTGAACGGTAATGGAGGCAGTGCTGTTGTTAATCAATGGAAACGCCATCGATTTAAGACAAATGAGAAAACAGAACCAGAAAACCCAGATTCAATAAAATTAATAATGCAAAAATTGCATATCGAGTCTAAAATTAGAATTTTGATTAAAAAATTAGAAATTTAAGAAAAAAATTAAAAATACAGTAACATTTTAGGCTTAAAGTTTGATTGCCATGTATAAGGAAGGCCATATATGAGGAAAGATGGTGAACTTTCACAATAAAAACTTTTTTATGCAACTAACTGCGTAAAGAACATGTTCAATTCTATTCTTGAAGCTATTTTTCAAGTAAATTTGTATTAAAAAATAAAATTGTTAAATGTTAAAATGCTACCGGAAGTGCTCTAGTCAATAAGTTAAACGTGATGTAATCAGCGAAATCAAATCATCATACCTTAACCTCCTCACACCCGGAAACGAGAACTTCGCCTCACACCCAAAAGCCTATCCGAAGGCACTACTTTGAGCGCTTATCACGGAAAAACTGGAGAAGATATCAATTTACTTATTTTCACTGATTTAGATCAAGGATAGAATTAAGTGAATAACACATAACATTTTCAAATTTCGAAGTCTGTGAATTCGATTACTGCAAGAGAAAAGAGAGCTTCACTCACCTAGTATTTCTTGGAAAACCATACAGCGTGAGTCTTTTCAATTTCTCCGTTTTTTACCCAGGCGGGTAGACAGCCAAAAATTGCCTATACTTTGCTAAGATTTTGGCTGTCTGGAGCCTGGGGGTAAAAAACCGGAGAAATCGAAAAGACTCCACCCTGTACATTTTTTACAATGCGATTATAAGTTAACAAAATCACAAGTGGAAACTCTAGCTATTTATAGCTGGTCTCGATTGAAATATGTATCTCGATCGCGTACAAAACAATTAGATCATATTCGCCGCGCGTCAAAATATATGCAGCCAAAATTGTTGAAGAAATATGCTTATCAGCTGATAACTTCAAATCCAAGTTAACACCCTTAGTGTTCTACATTTGGGTCAATTTTTCCTTTTCGGCTTTATTCCGACTTGAATTGCTGGTTAATTCTTTCCGGAAAAATTAATTTTTCGAAAAATATTTGATTTTTCATTTATTTTGAGTTTCATAAAAAATCACTTGTGAAGAAATTTCTTCGTATTAGAGATTGCAGAGAAAATAAACTTATGTCGAAAGAATCCTCAAATACTTGCCTAAAAACTGGCTTCCTCTCAGAATTCCCATATATGTATTCGTTTTCACACAATTAATTTTTTTAATAAATTTTGGCACGAAAAATTCTTAAAAAAGTAGGAAAAAATATCTTCCGCTTACCCTAATCGTATGAAATTTTCAATAATATTTGGAATCTAATTGGAAATTCTATAAGTTATAGACTATACGCATTGATTGGTAGGTCTGTGGACGATGTTATTTCTGCGCCGTTTTGGCTCCCGAATTTTTTTGCCTTTAGATAGTCAAGGGTGTGAGGGGGTTAAATTTTTTTTTTGTTAAAAAATGTTTGTTGTTTAAAAAAATGTTTTTTTTTTGTTAAAAAATGTGTTTTGTTATTAAAAAATGTTTTGTTTAGAAAATGTTTTTGTTAATAAATTGTTTTTTTCGTTAAAAAATGTTTTCCCGATAGTCAAAGGGTGTGAGGGGGTTAACGATTCGAATTAAAACTGATTATTCTTCATTTTTGTAAAAATTTCTGATGAAAAACTTCAACTGCTGAAATTTAGCTGTGAAAATGAACTAAAAGATTCTTGGGGAATAGTCTAATTACATCCGGAAAATAAAAATAAATTAAGCTCTGCAAAACATTATATTGATTGATTTTGGACCTTTTGTTTTGAATACTCACACTCGTGAGTTACGAATCAATTTTTCTCAAGAAGCAATTATTTTTTCAAAAAGGCAAATATAAAAAAATGTAACATTTTGTAATTTCATATTTCACTTATTTCACATCGTTATTTTTCAATTTAACAGTTTAAAAATCTTTATTTTTTAGTTGTAAAATTTTTTTCGTATATATTATTTCCGCTGACAAAAACCTTTTTTGCACATTGAGTCCAAAATACAAATTTTTGATTTTGAAAGTTTTTTTCTGGTAGTCTCAGGTGATAATTTACTTTCCCGGACAGCCGGTGACTACGGTCAACAAATTTAAATTAAGACCGTCAGATAAAATCATTCCGAAATTAAAAAAAAAATATCAGAACTGAAATTAAGGAGATGGGTGTCTCAAGAATAAACCAAATTAAAAATTTTCAATGAAAAGCTTAGATAAGCCTTTCAAAATATCTTTAGCTTTCCTGTAAATATATAACCGGAAAATATGAAATGTTTTTATTTTTACTTAACCCCTGTGGCACAGAAAAAAAAGTTCCGCCAAGGCCACCAGCATCCTATATCCCTGTATCACACTTTTGTAAATATTCCGGCCCGATTTATTAGCAAGACGTAGTGTGTTGTTAGTAGTAGGGCCGGGATATTTTACAAAAAGTGTGATAAAGGATATACGAAGAATACTGCCTATCATCGATTTATTCTCGAGCGTCATAACTTTGAGCCAGTGTTCCAATCACGATACAACCCGATTGTCGACTGGAAATTTCAAGAAATTCCGCGATTTAATTGGCCACTTTTATCAAAGTTATGAAGTTCACACTAAAATACGACGACTTAGGCCAGGATATTATATCGATATAGGCGTTTTTCGATGTTGATTACAGAAAGCCCAATGTAATTTGAAGTGTCAATTATTGCTCGCATTATGAAAGTTGGAAGGTTTATATTTTTGCATCCGACATTTTAAATTCTAGATTTTGGTATTTTTAGTTATTGTAGAAATTTAGTGAGAAAGGCGAGGTATAGCATATATCCTTATCACCATTGTTGAGAATGCGAGCCACTACGCCTTTAACGTGTGATTTTTAACGTATGTGGCTACGCATTCTAAAACAAAGGTGATTAAAGGTGATATCACGTGCACAAGCTCACAAGTGGTTTCACAAATTATTTTTCTTTTGAAATCGATGACAACCGATCTGGCCTACGTCATCGTTTGTTACCGATTTTGATCGTATATATCAATCAAAGTTATTGTTAATAGGTCTAAATTTTAATGAAAAAATCCGATTTTCATTAAAAAATGGCCATTTTTACATATAAAAGCAGATAATTGCACTTCTAAATATTATTTCCAGGTCGATATAGTAATCAAGTAACTCTGTGGACAATTTTTAATTGCTAAAATTAATTTTTAAATAACTAGATTTCGTGGTAATACGGCTTAAATTGAAAATTTTTGAAATTTCACTTTTCGAAGGAATATCCCTTATCACACTTTTGTAAATATCATGCTGATTTGGAAACGTAGTTGTGTTTTTAAGTAGGAGGCCGGGATATTACAGAATAGCTGTGAATAGTGGATAATCTGTTCATGTATACACAAATTAATTTTGTAGTTTTAAGTGTCAACATGCACGAAAACACTTTTCCTAAAAAAATGGCTTTTTTCAAATGTTGACTTTATAGGGTCGCATTTGTTATTTTTAGAAGTAAAGATGGAAAAAATTCTCAAAAAAATCAATCCCCCGCTAACATTTAACCAAATTTTCCCAAAAAAAAATGAGTATTTTTGGATCGCCGCAAAAGTTTTTTTATGGTAACGAAACGAGACAAATTACCGATGTTTTTTTGCCCTTTTTAGTATTTTAAGTATCTTGAGCCTATATACGATCATATCTCTTTACCTAACGGAACTCCATCTCAAAAACGCATACAGTATCTCTATAGCGCGTGTTCGAATACCACTGATGTTGTCTCAGTGATTGTCTTGAGTATAGATTATAGGCAATGGATTACTTTGATATTGGGAACCGCTAAATTTTGATCGGTGTAGTATCACTCAAGCAATCACTAAGACAATACTTAGACAAACATCAGTTTGGATTCGAAACACGCGCGCTATAGAGATAGTATACATTTTTTGAGATGGAGTTCCGTTGGGAAAAGGATATAAGTTACTTAAATATCCTATTCCCTATTTTTTAACAGGCAAATAAGATATTTAAAGTTACCTCGGGCATCATGATGTCGATATATGGCTCTGTTGCTCACACGGGTTGACGTTTCGATTTATTTTAATCATCGTCAAAATTTAGAATGTATATTCGAAAAAAATATGGAAGAGACTCGAAAAAATTAGTCTAGAATGTCAGTAAGTACATATTGTTTAACATGTAAAAATTACTGTCGATACGCGAGCTTTATAATTGATTTTTTCACCGGCCATTTTGGAATAAACGCGAAAAGTTATCTAGAAAATTGAGTGAGGAGATACGTTTTTTACGAACCTTTCAACCCGCTTTTGCGGACAAATTTCAAAAACTGTTTGTTTCAGTCTAGCGTCTTGAAAACTAAAAAAAATCATGAAAAAACGCCACAATAAATCTGTTGATTGCAGCTTTGATGACCTGAAAACATGCAGTAAAAGTTCCAAATTTGAGAAGAGATGCTTTTTTGTAGCTTCTTTTAAGAACTTTTGGACCGGGCAGTTTTGTGGCAGATTGCTCTTCTAAAAATAAATACTCTAAATAAACTTAAATCTTTAACCCATTCACTTTCTGAGCTTCAACTTTGACTGGCACGTATCATTTAAATTCGATTTTCTTGGATGAATCTAGGCCACATACGTAGAACTTGACATATCTAAATCGTCAAGAACTTTCTCCAATTATCCATTGAAGAGGCGGTTGGAGATGCTACAATGCCAGCTCTTTTTCGTGTCGCTTTTGCTTCTTTTTCTATGTTTAAATTATTTTTATCACATGTTTCAAATTCAGGATTTCACAAAAGTTGGCGACTGCTTTAGCTTCCTGATTTTTGTGGTTTGCTGATACCTTTAGAAAGTCGACATCAAATTTTTTTTGTTGAATTTTCAAATCAATGCTGATGACCACAAAATTTTAGGTTGTTTTGTAATATTATGAGCTCTTTTTTATAATGCTCAAAGTTATAATACGTGACGTAATTCTCAAGTTTCGATATGACTTGAATTGTTAAATGACTGGCAAATAAATCGGTGCCCATTTTTTAATTTCAGAATTTCTCCAAATTGATAAGTCCGTATCGTAAAGTATTTTGATGTCTCAAAAAGACGGGGCGGGGGGCGTGAGAAACAAACGCGGTTTTTCAAAACGACTTCAGCCGATGGGTTATTAGATAGCTCAAAACTGTGCAGAATATCTAGTTAATAATACAAAAATGAAATTGGTCTGAATTAGACCATTTGTTTCTATTTTGTTCTCAGAACTTTTGCTTCTATTTTTAACAAAAACTAATATTAACAATTCTTAGTTATCTGTTAGAAAACAAATGAAAAAAATGGTCCGATTAAACCAATATTTTAATGTTTATATTGATTAATAATTGTGCTCCAGTTTGAGCTATTCTAAGGAACTAATCGACTCGTTTTCAAATGACGCCGTCGTTTTCTCATCCTGAATTTTGAGGGATTCAAATCCTTTACGACAAGGGCTAGGATATAATAGGTTGTAAAAAAGAAGGTTTTGCGTGAGTTTTTATCTCTCTTTTTTGCGTAGATTTAAAGCAAATATAGCAAAAAAAGGAGATGGGTTATAGAAAATCCGGTCCGGGTATGATCCCTTTTACAACCTGTATATCCCCCATTTCACACTTTTGTAATATCCCGGCCCTGATTAGGAAAAAAACGTAGTGTGTTTTTAAGTTAGTAGGCGGCCGGATATTAAACAAAAGCTGTGAATAAGGGGATATCTATTTACGGTACTTGCTGGGGTTTTTTTCGCCACTTTTTTAGCCACAATTTTTTTATTAGATAATTCTGGCTTTTTGAAACGACAACTCCGATTGAGTTCTTAAAAACGCTCTAAAACTGCAGGAAAAAAATATTCAGAGAAAATTAAATTAATCTGAAAAATTGGTCCGAATCAGACCATTTGTTTTCAATTTTGAAACAAAAATTGATGAATTAAACAATTAACAGTAATCCTTTAGAAAAAAAACAAAAATGGTCCGATTCGGACTATTTAGTTTTCAATTAATTATTGACTCGATATTTTTGCTGCAGTTTGGGCTATCTAAAGAACTCTAATAGGATGAGTCGTTTTCAAAAGCCGAATTAGTAGAAAAATTTTGACTAAAAGAGTCACAAAAAAGCCCCAAAATCTTGTAATAGATATCAGTATACATGTATTCATGGATGAATAGAACAGTCAGCAGTAGTTAAAATTTGAAAAAAGTATTATCAATTTTAAAGCCTAAAAATTTGAAATTTATTGAGAATTAACCGCTTTCTGGATTGGTTCAAAATTGAACCCAATTCAGGAATTGAGATGTATGAAGTCAGTTTCAAATATAAAATTAAAGCAGTTAAATTAACGAGGGGTTCTAATTGTTGCCTTGAATTTATAATTATATAATATATTAATTGAAAAATTTTTGTCATTTGTTAGTTTCGTAATGGCAAAAAAAACGATATTATGAAGATATAATTTGCCTATTCTATGTACATGTTATATGGAGATCATTTTCTGAAATTTTACACATGTTTGAATAAACATGTTCCACCAAAAAAATTCTCGAACAAAATTGTATACAAAATGGAAAAGTGTGAATCATACATGTTGAGTCTTGTTAAAAATTAGCGAGCATGATAACTCACCGGTTCGAAAAGCGTCCCACAGGGTAAGTCGATTGCGACCCATCATGGGAATCGCTCATGGTTGAACATTTTTCAGTTTCGCCTAGGCTGCAGTGTATTGAATTCTTGTCATATTTGGTTATTCCAATTGATCGAGGATCTTCCATTCTCCAAAATCCTGTTGAAGGTGTAGCGGTCGGGTATTTTAAACTGACCTCTGGGATCGGGTCATTGATGAGTCCGATTTATTCACGCGAAAACATATGAATTTGAGAACGACCAATGGAATGTGGCCTTTTCTTCGTATTAACAATTGGTACGGATCGTTTCTTAGATAAGATTTTTTAAATTCGAGGCGCATTAAGAAAACACGATTAAGCGTGGCCTGATCATCAAAATAGACTTGAGAATACTTAATTGGATTGTTCCTGAAACTTTTGCGAGGGCATAATAATTTACCAAATATGTACAGAAAAAGAGTTAAAGAAAATAACAGATTTGGTCGTTCACTGTGGGATCGCAAGTAGTAGCGATTTTGTATTTTAGTATGAAATTATTTGAAACGAGAAAGCCGAATCGGATAGTTTTTGTTTGTACGGCTTACTTAATCAATGAAATTAAGGTGGTGTTGGTTGAAGCAATAGCATTTAGCTATATATTTACCACTGTATCGGGAGAAATGTATTTTGATCTGAACATTTGTGTTAAAACAACTTAAATTAATCGTCAAACGGAATGAGGTCTACAGTCTATTGAGAAAGTGCCTAACTTTAACTTTATGAAATGATTGGTGTTAGCCTTTGGTCCAATGGAACCATTTTGTCATGTTTCTTGTAACTAATCTTTATTTCGATTATGTAAAACTTCTCGAAGCTAAATTTTAATTTATGATCGTTAAGATTGCTCAAAAACCAATGAGTTCGACCATTTTTACGCTGTGTATTTTCGGTCTCGGACACTGAGTTATTTCTTTAAAAAGTAGTTCTGTGATTAAGGGCCTCGCGTGCATTTGACAGATTACGGATATCCGGCGGATATGGGCTCTTGATGGAAAAACTTTTTACGTCGGTGTTTATACTACTTTCTCAGATATACATCTGAAGATGTGCTTTCATAATCCAGGGCACTTTTTGTAACGACAGAATTTTTTCAAATTTAATTGCTTTTTAAAAAAATTTTTGAGTTCGAATAAAGACTTTCCCGAATTTGACAGATTATGGAGAAATTCTTTGAAAAAGTTGTCCGAACATTAGGTGAAAAAAATGTGCCTTATTTTTTGTTCAATATATTTTTTGCATTATGTTTGATTCAAATCAACAAAAAGGTACTTTTTTAAATATGGTTACCGTTGTAGAACTTTTCGCGTAGGTGGACCACATGATTTTTTAGTATGCTAATTGGTTGAAAATCATAATGACACTTTTTTTGAGATTTTGGATCAAACTTTTTTGAATATTTTGAAGAATTTCCTCATTCTTGGTTCCAAATTTTTCAAACTAGATTTTTCTGGATCCATTTAGCTTGAAAATATTAAGAATGGGGCCTTACTTTCACTATATCTTTAACATGGTCTAGATTTTGGTTTCTTCGCTCTCTGTCCGTTATACCTCTTGAATCATACTTTTTTGAATGAAAACCGGCTGAGCGCGAAATGTACTTTAGCCCTCTTTAATCAAAAATTAGAAAAAAAGTCATTCAGCCGAGATTGTCATAATTGGTGAGCCAACTCGTTCACCAGGGCGAAAAATTAAATGAATATTAAACTCGTTGAAAGTGAAATATTTCTTTCGATGTGTGCTAAAATTTCTTGTTTTTTCTTCGTCTTTTTTTAGGAAATTTATCAAGTTGACGTAGAAATCATATGAAATGTAAATCTAGTATAGATTTCCGATAGTGTCGAGACCCATTTTTTTAAGCTTTCTAATTAAGAAAAAAAAAAACAATAGAATTTATGTAATTTAGACACCTAAAGTACCAAACGCAGCGTTGTAAGAGTGTTTATTTAAAGACGATTTATAAGTAGTAAAATAATCGATTCTGAAAAAAAAACAGATTATACAGAAGGTAGCTTAAAAGTGGCCCACCTTACTGTTTGAAATACTTTAGTTATTCAAAAAAATTATGACGGTCCGCAAAAGTTTCCCATGGAGAACAAAAAAAATTGAAAGAAGTGTGATGTGCCCTATGCACCGAGGGCGCTCTAAATAAGACGGTCTTTTTAAGTGATGTGATCCCTTTAACTAACTAATGTAACATCAGAGGATGTGCTGGCTCGAGGGAGGGCAATTCGTACGCTCTTAAGACCCCTTCTATCCACTATGGGGCCGCTTTCAGCCCGCGACATCCTAGATTAACATTTAGTTCGTTAAAGGGATATAGTGAATGTTTTTGAGTGATAAGTTATTATTATAAAGTCAAAATTCTCAGGTGTTTAATTATTGCTCCAATTATTTCAAAATATTTTTTACTAGAGGCGGGCTAGAAAGTTCTATGTTGTTCCCTATTGATTGTTTTATAGCTCTGTATAAGTCAGAAAATAAAAAAAATGGACCCAATAATTTTTTAGCTTTGTTTCAAGGTAAAAAATTTCTGAAATTGAACATATTTTATTTTATGGAACGCTCCTCAAAGTTGCTCGAACGTACCCCCTCAAGACAGAGCTTTGGTTTGTAAAAATATGAAAATTTTCTAACTAATTGATTCTGTTTGCCTCTCAGACACAATGTATAGGGGTGATTTTGACAAATATGATCGAATGATGCACACTTCAATTTTTCAAATTTCTGCTGCAGGTGCAAAACGTTAAAAACTTGCAAGGATTAATACAGTCGGTGAAAAAGTATGAATCCTATTATTGAAAAAAAACTTTGAATAATGAATTACAATAACTAGAAATCAGAACAATAAAAATTTTGAAATTTCATACAAAATTTTGAAATATTATCTCAAAGGTGTGCGTACCCGAATCGAAAAAAATTTCTGGATGTAGCGAAAATTTAATTTAGTCAATTTTTTATAATATTATATAAAAATTGTTGCAATAACCACAAAGAAGTAGCGTTTTTTTTATATATTTTAGGATTCTATTTTTAAGTCTTATAATTATTTAAAATTATGGTGTTAACAAAAAAACAATTTGTACTGTAAACCTTTAATTCTGAGCGTTTTAGTTAGGGGGTGTTCTCATCAAGTGGCCGAAGTATATTATTCGCTGATTTTTCATCACCAGAATAATCTAAGCTCTGCCCTCTCTTTATTACCATATCTAAGATAGCGTGATCCCCTGTTCCTTTGGTTCGCGTCGTGTTGAAACTTTGTTTTCGAAGCTCCTAAATTTCGGCTCAAAAAACTGAAGTAGTCCTCGGTTGCTCTCACTTGGTCAAAAAGGCAGCGTCAACGACGAACGCGGAGCCGGAAGGAAACAGGGGGATCCCTATCTCGGTACGAAGATATGCAATAAAACTCGACTGTTTGCGCTCCCCTGTTATTTAAGCTACAGGACGTAACCAGTGTATAAAACACGGCGGCGATTTGAAAGTCCATTGAATGTATTCGTTAAACAGAGATAGTTTTGGTGTTGGTTGAACCGCAGATGCAATCATGATTACATATGACTAAACGCTAATCAGAGCAATGCAACTCGAGATGGGAGAGTAGAAGGAAAGGTGAGTTAGTTCATTCTAACGCTCCTGAGGGCTTCCGCGCCGAGGGAGCCACTGACTTGGTCGTCTTAGAGAAAGAGAAGTGGACATTTAATTTAATTAACGTAAGTAATCCTGACTGACTAAACGTTATAACTGGCTCAGCTTGATGCGAATTCCCCTGAGTCCCTAGGGCTGAAGGAATCAGGGCTTCGCCGACCAGAAAGTATGAATAATTGGTCTGCCAGGTAGACTAGAAGCTACCTTTTAACCCCCCACGACCAATTTGACTATCTAAAGGCAAAAGAAATGTTAGGGAGCCAAACGGCGCCAAAATAACATCTGGCTACCCCCCCCCCCCCCCCCCCCCCCCCCCCCCCCCCCCCCCCCCCCTATACCTACTGCATATCAAAATCATCATAGCAGTTTGCAATTTTATTTCTTTAAAATATTGTTGAAAAATTTTTTATACGGCTATGAAGCCGTTCGAAAGTTTTTCCTTCCTACTTTTTTTTTAGGATTTTCGTCCAAAATTTTTCTTTCAAAAAATTAATTGTGTTGAAAACGATAATAATTAGTCGAAATTCTGAGGAAGGCAAGTTTTTAGGAAAGTGATTTGAGGATTTTTATTGAAGTATTAGTTGTATTTATCTGCCAGTTACTATACGAGAATAGATTTATCACAAGTGATTTTATGAACTCAAATAATGAAAAAAAAATATTTTTCAAAAAATTACTCTTTCTTAAAGAAGTGTTGCCGGCCCAATTTAACGGTCCCAAAGTAAACGACAAGGACAAATCGATCAAATATAGAACATAAGGTTTGGTACTGATTTTGAGTGTGATTCCAGCTAAGATAGCATAGTATTTTTCACATTTTTACTGCAGTATTACTTTCGACGCGCGACGGTATAAAGTAATTGTTTTGTAAGCGATCAAGATAATCATATTTCAAATTTGAGACCAGCTTTTCAATAGCTAAAGTTTCACTTCTAAATTTGTAACTTATTGTCATTTAAAAAATGTGATGTTTTTTTCAAGAAATACAAGGTGAGTGAACCTCTCTGTTTCTCTCGCAGTTATCTAGTTTACAAACTTCGAAATTTAAAATGTTTACGTGTTGTTCACTTAATTTTATCCTTGATCTCAATCAGTGACAATAAGTTTACATTGATCTCTTTCCCAGTTCTCCCGTGATTAGCGCTCAAAGTATTGCCTTTAGGTAGGCTTTTGGGTGTGACGGCGAATTTCTCGTTTCTGGGTGGGAGGAGGTTAGAAGTCCTGATAGTAGTGCCCCGCTAATATAATTAAACTCTAGCCCCTTTTTCTGTCGTTTTATCGGTTATACTGTGGCATTTTAGAATAACAACCGTTAGCGAATGTGGAACTTGTTATACTTTACAGCACGGCAAAGCAAATCCCTCTTATAGAAAGACGTAGTTGAGTCGTTTTGACCCGTACTCAGGCCACTTAGTTTTAAACCGATTTTATAGTTTATCTAGTCATTGTCGGACTATTTTCTACTGTACAATTTCAAATTGTTTAATGAAAATGACCACAATTAAAAAAACTGGGCGCATGACTAGTTTGAGAAAGCCTTAAAATGATCTGAGAGAAATATAATTTATTTGGAAATACACTTGAAAGCTGTATTTAGCCGGAGCTGTTAAAAAGTAACGTTCTGGTTATGTCTTTACCTGTGGTTAAGTTGAAATGTTGGTTTGTTTTGCTTGCATGATCTTTTCAAGGTTTCGTTCTTCAATATCCAAACAATTAAAAAACATTTTTTCTCATGTTTAGATCTAAATTATTTTTTTGTGAAAATGAGCTTCATTTCACCAGCAACAAAAATGTAAAAAGAGATGAAAAATTGAGATTATCCTCTTGACAATGGTTGATTCCAAATCAATAACGTCGAAAAAATATGATGGCTTCGATTTTGGAATTTTTTGTATTCGAAAATGACCGCCGTGGCTGGACATTCAGAAAAAAAAATAAAACATTCCAAATTCGCTCTAAGGACAGAGTTTTTTTAAGAAAGGTTTGTTTAGGCTTTACACATGTAGTTTTTTAACAATTTCCCTTTGCAGACTTTGATTACTGAAATTTTGAAAAACAAATCTTTAAACTGGTCGGATTTGCCCTCAAACAAAATAATTGTCAGAGGAGATGACTTTCATCTAAAGCAAGCAAAAAACAAGACTCGTATTTTTTTATTTTGTATATTGAAATATTCTGAGATTCTAGAATCTTCTATAAAACAGCTTTTTTGAAAAGGTTACCGCTGAGTTTGGTTGTAAACATGCGTTCATTAGGAGAAAAGCATTTAAAAATGCCCCTGATTTTTCCTTTGAAGGGGTTTTCCTAATACAAATAAATTATATCTCTNTTTGAGCGCTTATCACGGAAAAACTGGAGAAGATATCAATTTACTTATTTTCACTGATTTAGATCAAGGATAGAATTAAGTGAATAACACATAACATTTTCAAATTTCGAAGTCTGTGAATTCGATTACTGCAAGAGAAAAGAGAGCTTCACTCACCTAGTATTTCTTGGAAAACCATACAGCGTGAGTCTTTTCAATTTCTCCGTTTTTTACCCAGGCGGGTAGACAGCCAAAATTGCCTATACTTTGCTTAAGATTTTGGCTGTCTAGCAGCCTGGGTAAAAAACCGGAGAAATCGAAAAGACTCACCCTGTACATTTTTTACAATGACATATAAGTTACAAAATCACAAGTGAAACTCTAGCTATTTATAGCTGGTCTCAGATTTGAAATATGATATCTCGATCGCTTACAAAACAATTAGTCATATCGCCGCGCGTCAAAATATATGCAGCAAAATGTGAAAAATATTGCTTATCAGCTGATAACTCAAAATCAGTACCACCTTATGTTCTACATTTGATCAATTTTTCTTTGTCGGCTTTATTTGACTTGAATTGCTGTTAAATTCTTTCGGAAAATAATTTTTCGAAAAATATTTATTTTTCATTATTTTGAGTTTCATAAAAATCACTTGTGAAGAAAATATTCTTCGTATAGAGATTGCAGAAGAAATAAACTTATGTCGAAAGAATCCTCAAATACTTGCCTAAAAACTGGCTTCCTCAGAATTTCCATATTATGTATCGTTTTCACACAATTAATTTTTTAATAAATTTTGGCAAAAATCTTAAAAAAAAGTAGGAAAAAATATCTTCCGTACGCCTAATCGTATGAAATTTTCAATAATATTTTTGGAAATCTAATTGGAAATTCTATAAGTTATAGACTATAACGCATTTGAATTGTAGGTCTGTGACGATGTTATTTCTGCGCCGTTTTGGCTCCCGAATTTTTTTTTGCCTTTAGATAGTCAAAGGGTGTGAGGGGGTTAAAATTTTTTTTTTGTTAAAAAATGTTTTTTGTTAAAAAATGTTTTTTTTTGTTAAAAAATGTGTTTTTGTTAAAAAATGTTTTGTTAGAAAATGTTTTGTTAATAAATGTTTTTTGTTAAAAAATGTTTTCCCGATAGTCAAAGGGTGTGAGGGGGTTAACGATTCGAATAAAATGATTATTCTTCATTTTTGTAAAAATTTCTGATGAAAAACTTCAACTGTGAAATTTAGCTGTGGAAAAATGAACTAAAAATATTGGGGAATATCTAATTAACATCCGGAAAATAAAAATAAATTAAAGCTCTGCAAAACATTATATTGATTGATTTTGACCTTTTTTTGAATACTCACAACTCGTGAGTTACGAATCAATTTTTTCTCAAGAAGCAATTATTTTTTCAAAATAGGCAAATAAAAAATGTAACATTTTGTAACTTTCAATATTTCACTTATTTCACATCGTTATTTTTTCAATTTAACAGTTAAAAATCTTTTATTTTTTAGTTAGTTAAAATTTTTTCTATATATTATTTCCGCTGACAAAAACCTTTTTTGCACATTGAGTCCAAAATACAAATTTTTGATTTTGAAGTTTTTTCATGGTAAGTCTCAGGTGATAATTTACTTTCGGACAGCCGCTGACTACGGTCAACAAATTTAAATAAGACACGTCAGATAAATCATTCCGAAATTAAAAAAAAAAATATACAGAACTAAATTAAGGAGATGGTGTCTCAAGAATAAAACCAAATTAAAATTTTCAATAAAAAGCTTAGATAAGCCTTTCAAAATATCTTTAGCTTTCCTGTAAATATAAACCGAAAATATGAAATGTTTTTATTTTTACTTAACCCCTGTGAGCACAGAAAAAAAAGTTCCGCCAAGGCACCAGATCCTATATCCCTTTATCACACTTTTGTAAATATCCCGGCCC
>SCLH01000693.1:92234-139437 GCA_004367855.1 Oikopleura vanhoeffeni | reverse complement strand
GTGGCTACGCATTCTAACCAAAAGGTGATAAAGGGATATCACGTGCCACAAGCTCACAGTGGTGTTCACAAATTATTTTTCTTTTGAAATCGATGTACAACGATCTGGCCTACGTCATCGTTTGTTCCGATTTGATCTATATATCAATCAAAAGTTATTGTTAAATAGGTCTAAAATTTTAATGAAAAAATCACGATTTTTCATTAAAAAATGGCCATTTTTACATATAAAAGCAGATAATTGCACTTCTAATATTATTTCCAGGTCGATATAGTAATCAAGTAACTCTGTGGACAATTTTTAATTGCTAAAATTAATTTTTAAAATAATTAGAATTTTTCGTGGAATACTTAAATTGAAAATTTTGAAATTTCACTTTCGAAGGAAAATATCCCTTATTCACACTTTTGTAAATATCCATGCTCTGATTTGGAAACGTAGTGTGTTTTTAAGTAGGAGGGCCGGGATATTTACAAAAGTGTGAATAGTGGATATCTGTTCATGTATACCAATTAATTTGTGTTTTAAGTGTCAAGCATGCACGAAACACTTTCCTAAAAACTGGCTTTTTTCAATTGACTTTATAGGTCGCATTTGTTATTTTTAGAAGTAAAAGATTGGAAAAAATCTCAAAAAATCAATCCCCCGTAACATTTAACCAAAATTTCCAAAAAAAATGAGTAATTTTTTGGAATCGCCGCAAAATTTTTTTAATGTAATCGAACGAGACAATTATACGATGTTTTTTCTGCCCTTTTTAGATGATTTTAAGTATTCTTGAGCCTATATCGATCATATCCTTTTCCTAACGGAACTCCATCTCAAAAACGCATACTATCTCTATAGCGCGTGTTCGAATACCACTGATGTTGTCTCAGTGATTGTCTTGAGTATGATTATAGGCAAGGATACTTGATATTGGGACCGCTAAATTTGATCGGTCGCTGTAATCCACTTCAAGCAATCACTAAGACAATACTTAGACAACAATCAGTTGGATTCGAACACGCGCTATAGAGATAGGTAACATTTTTGAGATGGAGTTCCGTTGGGAAAAGGATATAAGTTACTTAATATCTCTTTCTTTCTTTTAACAGGCAAATAAGATATTTAAGTTACTCGGGCATCATGATCGATATATGGCTCTGTGCTCACACGGGTTGACGTTTCGATTTATTTTAAATCATCGTCAAAATTTAGAATTATATTCGAAACAAATATGAAGACTCGAAAAAAATTTAGTCTAGAATGTCAGTAAAGTACATATTGTACAGTAAAATTACTGTCGATCGCGAGCTTTATAATTGATTTTTTCACCGGCCATTTTGGAATAAACCGAAAAGTTATCTAGAAAATTGAGTGAGGAGATAGTTTTTTACGGAACCTTTCAAACCCGCTTTTGCGGAAATTTCAAAACTGGTTTTTTCGTCATAGCGTCCTTGAAAAACATGAAGTAAAAGTCTCCAAAATTTGAGAAGGAGATGCTTTTTTGTAGGCTTTTTAAGAACTTTTGCACCCGGCAGTTTTGTGGCAGATTGCTCTTTCTAAAAATAAATACTCTAAATAAACTTAAATCATACCCATTCACTTTCTTGAGCTTCAACTTTGACTGGCACGTTATCATTAAATTCGATTTTCTTGGATTGGAATCTAGGCACATACGTAGAACTTGACATATCTAAATCGTCAAGAACTTTCTCCGAATTATCCATTGAAGAGGCGGTTGGAGATGCTACAATGCCAGCTCTTTTTCGTGTCGCTTTTGCTTCTTTTTCTATGTTTTAAAATTATTTTATCACATGTTTCAAATTCAGGATTCACAAAAAGTTGGCGACTGCTTTTAGCTTCCTGATTTTTTGTGTTTGCTGATACCTTTAGAAAGTCGACATCCAAATTTTTTTTGTTGGAATTTTCAAATCAATGTGATGACCACAAAATTTAGCGTTTTTTTGTATATTATGAGCTCTTTTTATAATGCTCAAAGTTATAAATACGTGACGTAATCTCAAGTTTCGATATGATTGAATTTTAAATGACTGCAAATAAAATCGGTGCCCATTTTTTAATTTCAGAATTTCTCCAAATTGATAAGTCCTATCGTAAATATTTGATGCCTCAAAAAGACGGGGCGGGAGGGCGTGAGAAACAACGCGGTTTTCAAAACGACTCAGCCGATTGGGTTATTAGATAGCTCAAACTGTGCAGAAATATCTAGTTAATAATACAAAATGAAAATTGGTCTGAATTAGACCATTGTTTCTATTTTTTCTCAGAACTTTTGCCTTCTATTTTTAACAAAAACTAATAATTAACAATTTTAGTTATCGTTAGAAAAACAAATGAAAAAAATGGTCCGATTAAAACCAATTTTTAATGTTTATATTGATTAATATTGTGCTCAGTTTGAGCTATCTAAGGAACTAAATCGACTCGTTTTCAAATGACGCCGTCGTTTTCTCATCCCTGAATTTTTGAGGGATCAAATCTTTACGACAGGGCAATAAGGGGATATAATCAGGGTTGTAAAAAAGATAGGTTTTGCGTGAGTTTTTCATCTCTTTTTTGCGTAGATTTAAAGCAAATATAGCAAAAAAAGGAGATGGGTATAGAAAATCCGGTCGGGTATGATCCCTTTTACAACCCTGTATATCCCCCATTCACACTTTTGTTAATATCCCGGCCCTGATTAGGAAACGTAGTGTGTTTTTAAGTAGTAGGGCCGGGATATTAACAAAAGTGTGAATAAGGGATATCTATTACGGTACTTGCTGGGGTTTTTTCGCCACTTTTTTAGCCAAATTTTTTTTATGTAATTCGGCTTTTGAAAACGACAACTCCGATTGAGTTCTTAAAAAGCTTAAACTGAGGAAAAATATTCAGAGCAAAATAAATTAATGAAAAATTGTCCGAATCAGACCATTGTTTTCAATTTTGAAACAAAAATTGATAATTAAACAATTCAGTAATCTTAGAAAAAAAAACAAAAATGGTCCGATTCGGACTATTTAGTTTTCAATTAATTATTGACTCGATATTTTTGCTCAGTTTGGGCTATCTAAGAACTTAATAGGATGAGTCGTTTTCAAAAGCCGAATTATATAAAAAATTTGACTAAAAAAGTCACATAAAAGCCCCAAAAAATTCTGTAATAGATATCATATACATGTATTCATGGATGATAGAACAGTCAGCAGTAGTTAAAAATTTGAAAAAAATATTTATCAATTTTAAAGCCTAAAAATTTGAAATTTATGAGAATTACCGCTTCTGGATTGGTCAAAATTGACCCGATCAGAATTGAGGATGTATGGAAGTCAAGTTCAAAATAAAATTTAAAGCAGTTAATTAAGAGGGTTCTAATTGTGCCTTGAATTTTATAATATATATATAATTTATGAAAAATTTTGTCATTTGTTATTCGTAATGCAAAAACGTATTATGAGATATAATTTGCCTATTCTATGTACATGTTTATATGGAATCATTTTCTGATTTTACAACAGTGAAAAAAGTTCACCAAAAAAATTCTCGATCAAAAATGTATACAAAATGAAAATTAATCGTACATTTGAGTCTTTATAAAAATTAGCAGCAATAAACTCACGGTTCGAAAAGCTCCCAGGTAATATTGCGACATCAGGAATCGCATCATTTTGAACAATTTTTTCAGTTTCCCTAGGCTGCAGTGTTGACATTTCTTGTTCATATTTGGTTATCCAATGATCGGGATCTTCATCTCCAAAATCCTGTTGAAGTGGTGGGTTTGAAACTGACCTCTGGGATCGGGTCATTGATGAGTCCGATTTATTCAGCGAAACATATGAATTTTGAGAACGACCAATGGAATTGTTGGACCGTTGTTTTTTCGTATTAACAATTGCGTACGGATCGTTTCTTAATAAGATTTTTAAATTCGAGGCCATAAAAAACGATTAATAGCGTGCCTATCATCAAAATAGACTTAGAGATACTAATTGGATTGTTCTGAAACTTTTTGAGGGCAAATAATTTACCAAATTGTACAGAAAAAAGTTAAAAAAAAACAGATTTGGTCGTCACGTGATCGCAATATAGCGATTTTTGTATTTTTAGTATGAAATTATTTGAAAACGAATGCCGAATCGGTAGTTTTTGTTTGTACGCTACTTATCAATGAAATTAAGGGGGTGGTTGAAGCAAATTAGCATTTAGCATATTTTACCATGTATCGGGAGGAAATGTTTTGATCTAACATTTGTATAAAACATAACTTAAATTTCGTCAAACGAATGAGGTCTACAGTCTATGAGAAAGTGCCTAAGCTTAACTTTATAAAGTGGTGTTAGCCTTGGTCCATGAACCATTTTGTATGATTTCTTGTAACTAATCTTTTATTTCGATTATGTAAAACTTCTCGAAGCTAAATTTTAATTTAGTCGTAGATTGCTCAAAAACCAATGAGTCGACATTTTTACGCTGTTATTTTCGGTCTCGGACACTATTATTTCTTAAAAAGTAGTTTGACTTAAGGGCCTCGGTGCATTTTGACAGATACGGATATCCGCGGATATGGCTCTGATGAAAAACTTTTACGTGGGTTTATATATTCTTTCTCAATATACCATCGAAGATGTGTTTCATAATCCAGGCAACTTTTTGTAACGACAGAATTTTCAAATTATTGCCTTTTAAAAAAAATTTTGAGTTCGAATTAAACTTTCCGAATTTGACAAATTATGAGAAATTTTTGAAAAAGTTCCGAACATTATGAAAAAATGCCTTATTTTTTGTTCAAATATTTTTTGCATTATTTTGATTCAAATCAACGAAAAATACTTTTTAATATGGCTACTTTACTTTTCGCGTAGGTGACCACAATTTTTATATGCTATTTTGAAAAATCATATGACACTTTTTTGAGATTTTGGTCGAAACTTTTTTGGAATATTTTGAAAATTTTCCTCATTCTTGGTTCCAAATTTTTCAAACTAATTTTTCCTGGAATCCTTAGCTTGAAAATATTAAGAATGCCTACTTTCACTATATTTTAACATGTCTACGTTTTGTTTCTTCGCTCTTGTTTATACCTCTTGAATCATACTTTTTTGAATGAAAACACGGTTAGCGCGAAATGTACTTTAGCCCTCTTTAATCAAAAATTAAAAAAAAATATTTCACCGAGACTTGTCTAATTGGTGAGCCAACTCGTTCACCACGAAAAATTAAATAAATTTAACTCATGAAAGTAAATATTTCTTTCGATGTGCTAAAATTTCTTTTTTTTTCGTCTTTTTTAGGAAATTTTCAATTTTGACGTAGAAATCATATGAAATTAAATTATATAGATTTTCGATAGTGGTCGAGACCATTTTTTTAAGCTTCTAATTAAGAAAAAAAAAAAAAAATTTTATGTTATTTAGACACCCTAAAGTACCCAAACGCGCGTGTTAGAGTGTTTATTTTAAAGACGATTTATAAAGTAAAAATAATCGATCTGAAAAAAAAAACAGATTATACAAAGTGAGCTTAAAAGTGACAACTTACGTTTGAAATACTTTTTATTTCAAAAATTATGAGGTCTGTTTTAAAAAGTTCCCCTCACTGAGACCCAAAAACATTGAACTAAAGTCCCTGCAAATCTGCCAAAATGCACCGAGGCCCTTAAACTAAAGCGGTCGTTTTAAGTGATATCCCTTTAACTAACTAATGTAAATCTAGGATGTGCGGGCTGAGGGAGCCAATCGTAACGCTCTTAAGACCCCTTCTAGCCACTCATGGGGCCGCTTTTCAGCCCGCACATCCTAGATTAACATTAGTTCGTTAAAGGGATATATGAAATTTTTTGATATAAGTTATTAATTATAAAGTCAAAATTCTCAGGTTTTAATTATTGCTCAAATTATTTAAAATATTTTTTTACTAGAGGCGATAGAAAGTTCTAGTTTTCCCTATTGAATTTTTTATAGCTCTGTTAGTCAGAAAAAATAAATGACAATAATTTTTAGCTTTTTCAAGGTAAAAATTTCTGAAATTGAACATATTTTTATTTTTGGAACGCCCTCAAAAGCTTGCTCCGACTACCCCCTCAAGACACTTTTTGTAAAAAATGAAAATTTTCTAACTAATGATTTGTTTGCTCTCAGACACAAGTAAGGTGATTTTGACAAATAATCGAATAATGCACACTTCAATTTCAAATTTTCTGCAGGGTGAAACGTTAAAAACTGCAAGATAATCTGAAAAATATGAATCCTATATTTGAAAAAAAAACTTCTGAATAATGAATTAAAAACTAGAAATCGAAACCAATAAAAATTTTTGGAAATTTCATACAAAATTTGAAATAATTATCTCAAAGGTGCGTACGATCAAAAAAAATTTCTGATAGCAAAATTTCAATTTATCAATCTGATTTAATAAATTATAATAAAATTGTTGCAAATAACCACAAGAGTACGTTTTTTTTATTATTTTAGATTCTTATTTTTAAGTTTATAATTATTTAAATTATGTGTTAACAAAAAAACAATTTGTACTTAAAATTTAATTCTGAGCTGTTTTAGGGGGTTTTCTCCATCAGTGGCCGAAATATAATTATCAGCTGATTTTCCATCACCAGAATAATCTAAGCTGCCCTTCTTTATACCATATCTAAGATAGGGATCCCCTGTTCCTTCGGTTCGCGTTCGTGGTTGAACTTTTTTTCGAAGCTCTAATTCGTCAAAAAACTGAAATCCGGTGCTCTCATTGGTCAAAAGCAGGTCAAACACGAACGCGGACCGAAGGAACAGGGGGTCCCTATCTTAGATATATGCAAATAAACTGATGTTTGCGCTCCCTATATTTAAGCTACAGAGTAAACATTATAAAACCGATTTGAAAGTCCATTTGAAATGTATTCGTTAAAAGAATAAGTTTGGTGTTGTTGAACCCAAGCATTCATATTACATTATGACTAACGCTAATCAGAGCAATCAACTCGAGATGGAGAGTAAGAAAGGGAGATTATATTCATTCTAACGCGGCTCCGCGCAGGGAGACCACTGACTGGTCTCTTAGAGAAAGAGAATGAATTAATTATAAATTAACGTAAGTAATTGAACTAACGTTAATAACTGGCTCAGCTGATGCGAATTTCCAGCTGAGCCCTAGGGGCTGAGGATCAGGGCTTCTGGCCGACCAAAAAATGGATATTGGTCTGCCGGTAACAGAAGCTACCTTTTAACCCCCTCACACCCTTTGACTATCTAAAGGCAAAAAAATTTTAGGGAGCCAAAACGGCGCAGAAATAACATCGGCACATACCTACAATTCAAATATCATAGAGTTTGCAATTTTATTTCCTAAAATATTGTTGAAAATTTTATACGATGAGCGTTCGAAGTTATTTCTTCCTACTTTTTTTTAGGATTTTCGTCAAAATTTCTTTAAAAAATTAATTGTGTGAAAACGATACATAATTATCGAAATTCTGAGGAAGGCAAGTTTTTAGGAAGTATTTGAAGGATTTTTTTTTTGATATTAGTTTATTTTATCTGCAGTTACTATACGAAGAATAATTTTATCACAAGTGATTTTTATGAACTCAAATAATAGAAAAAAATATTTTTCAAAAAATTATTTTTCGAAAAGAATTGAGCGGCAATTTAACCCAAATAAGCAACAAAGACAAATCGATCAAATATAGAACATAAGGTGGTACTGATTTTGAGTTTTCAGCTGATTAGCAATATTTTTCACATTTTACTGCATATATTTCGACGCGCGACGGTATAAGTAATTGTTTTGTAAGCGTCAAGATATCATATTTCAAATTTGAGACCAGCTTTTCAATAGCTAAAGTTTCACTTCTAATTTGTAACTTATATGTCATTGTAAAAATGTATGGTTTTTCAAGAAATACAAGGTGAGTGAACCTCTCTTTTCCTCTCGCAGTTATCTAGTTTACAAACTTCGAAATTTAAAATGTTACGTGTTGTTCACGTTAATTTTATCCTTGATCTCAATCAGTGACAAATAAGTACATTGATCTCTTTCCCAGTTTCCCGTGATAAGCGCTCAAAGTATTGCCTTTAGTAGGCTTTTGGGTGTTGACGCGAAGTTCTCGTTTCTGGGTGTGAGGAGGTTAAGAAGTCCTGATAGTAGGCCCCGCTAATATAATTAAACTCTAGCCCCTTTTTCTGTCTGTTATCGGTATACTGTGCATTTTAGAATAAACAACCGTTAGCGAAATGTGAACTTGTTATACTTTACAGCACGGCAAGCAAATCCCTCTTTAGAAAGACGCTAGTTGAGTCGGTTTGACCCGTACTAGGCCACTTAGTTTAACGATTTTATAGTATCTAGTCATTTTCGGGACTATTTTCTACTGTACAAATTTCAAATGTTAATGAAAATGACCACAATTAAAAAACTGGGCGCATGACTAGTTTGAGAAAGCCTTAAAAATGATCTGAGAGAAATATAATTTTATTTGGAAATACACTGAAAGCTGTATTTAGCCGGAGCTGTAAAAAGTAACGTTCTGGTTATGTCTTTAGCCTGTTGGTTAAGTGAAATGTTGGTTTTGTTTTGCTTGCATGATCTTTCAAGGTTTCGTTCTTCAATATCAAACAATAAAAAACATTTTCTCATGTTTAGATCTAAAATTATTTTTTTTTGAAAATGAGCTTCATTTCACCAGCAACAAAAATGTAAAAAGAGATGAAAAATTGAGAATTATCCTCTTGACAATGGTTGATTCCAAATTCAATAACGTCGAAAAAAAATGATGGCTTCGATTTTGGAATTTTTGGTATCAAAATGACCGCCGTGGCTGGGACATTCAGAAAAAATAAAAACAATTCCAAAATTCGCTCTAAGGACAGAGTTTTTTAAGAAAAGGTTGTTTTAGGCTGTTACACATGTAGTTTTTTAACAATTTCCCTTTGCAGACTTTGATACTGAAATTTGAAAAAACAAATCTTAAACTGGTCGGATCTGACCTCAAACAAAATAATTGTCAGAAGGAGCATGACTTTCATCTAAAGCAAGCAAAAACAAGACTCGTATTTTTTTTAATTTGTAATATTGAAATATTCTGAGATTCTAGAATCTTCTATAAAACAGCTTTTGAAAAGGTTACCGCTGAGTTTGGTGTAAACTATGCGCTTCATTAGGAGAAAAAGCATTTAAAATGCCTGATTTTTCCTGAAGGGGTTTTCCTTAATACAAATAAAATATTTCTATGAAAAAATGCATGCAAATCATGCAATCAAAAAAGTCACCTAAAGACTTGTCTCTTTTGATCCCCATAGTAATTAAGCTTATTATTTGCTATGTTAAACTGTCAGTATTGCCCAATAGTTTCATTTCAAATTGAATAGATGATTGGCTCTTCATAGAACTTGAGTGATCTCCGGTACTCAGAATTAAGTTTAACAAGAATGTTATAGATTATAATTGATGCGTTATAAAATTGTCAAGGGGGTTGTCGGACCACATTGGGCATTTAAAGTAGTAACATGATAATAATTTATTAAATTCTAATGTGGCTTTGAATCCAAATCAAATTTTAAAACATTCCTTAATTTTTGGACTAGATTTTTAAAATCAATATTCAAAACTTTAATCCTCTGATGCACAGAGCCATTTTTATAGATTAGAGACCAAAAATCGCAGGTTATTACTGAGGAAGTTACTTTTTAAAAACTTTAATTCTGAATCTCCTCCTTTTTAAATTTTTGTTCTGACGTCTCTTATTTTTTCAAAAGTAAATAGCGTAGGATGCAGGTCACTCAGTAAAGGTCACAATTCCACGGAGTGAATACAGTCACAATTTAAATTAAATAATTTGAAAATTTAAGTCTGTCCTTAATCTTAATGACTTAATTAAGAATAATGTTATCGCAAGCACTCATACTTTTCCGATAACAAGGGTTCGAAGTTGAGCTACAAAAAGGCTTTGGTGCCTGAGGGGGTTCAAGCAAACTATATGATGAAAAAATGTCATCTTGATATTTTATGAACGTGTTTTATAAAATTTATGCTAGTTTACCTCCTTAATTTTAAGAAAAGTGGTTTAATTGTGACTTAATCACCACCGGATTATGCGATTCAACAGTCCAAAACTAAAATTTGTAATTTTTTTTAGCAAATAATATTTTTTAATTTAAGAACTTTCTAAAAAACAAAAAAGTGACAAAAGCTACGTGACTTTATAAAGAATTGGGATAAGAGAAGTGTCAAGTCCTCAAAATCGGTAATAGATCAAACAATTGGAAAATCGTTTAAAATGTAAAATTTTCAACGTCCAAGTTCAAAGTTAAAGGAAACACGTAGAGCCAGAGCAGAGATCAGTTACCAAATAGATCAATCATTTTATACCCGAAAATACTGGGAAATTTTTTTTCTAAGCATTTAATTTTTAGGCATTCAATCAGTGATGTCTGTACCAAAATGCCTAGACATCACAAAAAACCATAGCAGTGATATTACAGGACCAGCAGTTTTTTTGTCAAAAACTTTATTAATCAATTTATTTGCGTCGAATTTGTTTTCCTGGGAAATTTTTTAAAATAAGAACTTCTCAACAGCCATAAATATCTGATGATTAGATTCTAATATGACATAAAAGTTTTTAAAGAAAAATTGTCTCCTAATCTGTCAAAATTTAAAAACTAAATTCGTCTTTCCAAACTTGGTAGATTTGTTGAACGTTGAGAAGTTTTTTAAGGGGGGCTGTCAATGTAAAATGTTGGAAATTTGCATGCGATTTAAAGTTGGCATTTTTTCTGGTGTTGCGGTCCGCAGTTCTGCTCGAGTTAATAAGCAAAAAGATGATGTTAATCATACTTTTTTTAGTTCTGAGAGATTTAACGGATAATCAGAGAAAGTGACTTTAATACTAGTTTCTTTCCTACAATCCCTAAAACATTTGTTGAAATTGTTGGAAATGTCAAAATTAAATAGATATGGTATTATAAATACATTTTGAATATAATTTGTAACGGCATGCCGCGGCACCATGGCTAGATTATTAACCACCTAAATTGCTTGCAATTCACATCTACAACCCTCTTAAGGGATGGCATAAGTCTGGTAATTGATAAAATTTTTCAGAGCGATATTTGAAAAAAAAATGTGAAAATTTATCTTTTATCATTAATAAAAGTGTCATTCTTGCAAAAGTCATTCTTGCAAACGTTTTTATTTTTATTTTCTTAACATAACTGAGTATCTGTGGAAATATAAAACAACACTTTTCATTGAAACGCCATTTTCAACTAAACCCGATTTTAGATATTTTTAAAGACAATATTAATTAACTTCAGCCATTTTCGGGTGTTATGCGCTAAAAAGTGGGTGAATTATTCTGCAGATTTAAAAAGTTACTAAATATCAATGGTTTTTATATGAAAAATGGTCAGAAATAGCGAAACTTTGAGAAAAGCGCCATTTTTAAAAATAAAAACGCCTATAACACCCGAAATGTTATTGGGGATCTTTCGCAAGAATAAAATTTATAAAAATTGAGTGCCATGGCATGCCATATATCTAGCTATTCCACCATTAATTTAGACTTATAGAAATAATAGGTGGATTCTTCTGAAACTTTGAGGAGGTTAATAATATCGTTCAATAAAGAATGAAAAAATCGGCCGGAAAAATTTTGGCCGAAAATCGATTGGTGGAATAGCTAGCCATATGGCACTAATTAGTTGTACAACCAAGTGTGGAAAAAAGTTAAAGAAAATATTTTTTTTTGTTTTTTACCCACAAATTTCGATAAAATAACGAAAAAAAATTTTGGACGTAAAATGCAGAAAATTTTTCATAATGTTTTGATTTTTTTGAAATTTTTACAAGTCGAAAATTCGAACACATTTATTTTGGTTGAGCTAACGATAATAAGCACAAAAAAATAAACTGCATAATTAAATTTCTAATTTTTGCCTGAAAATGATATAGATATCGAAAACGTTAGCAATAAAGAAAGATGAATAATTCCTTCGTGAGTTATATTGACTCCAATCTGCCGGGTAGATGCCACCTCCTTAAACTTCTGTGAAGTTTTTGTGTGAAAACTAGTTTGCCTGAAGTACTCTCTTGCAACTGAAGATTAAATAAAATTTGTAACACATCATGTGTTTTATTATTTTTATAGTGTAAAAATGTAGGGATCTTTCGACAGTCAAATGGGAAATTTGAAGTTTATCATCATTTTTGATTTATTGGATGCTTTAAAAATCGACCCAAGTTTAGCATGCACTGAAAATTCTCGAGGAATATTAAAAGAGGTAACCCAAAATTTTGTAATTTAATTGTATCCTTTTGAAAAGAAAAACTACGAAATAGAATTCTGGACCTGAATTTCGGGTCCATAGAAAGTGGATTTGCTTGAAATATCTTTATTTTCTGTTCGAATTAAATTTTTGAATTCTTTTTTAAAAAAGGAGATACAAGCTTGATGAATATCGGCGGCTAACCGTCCGCACCAATAACTCCAAATAAAACAAGAGCAGATTTTTTTAGTGAATTAGCGATTAGAGACCAGATCTGATCGTTTATATCCGATCAAGTGCAAATTTTGTAATTTTTCGAGCCGATAAGAGATTAGATCGGATCAATTCTTTCATCCACAAGCTACTCCTGATCATTTAAGTAACTGACCCACTCGGATTTCGACTGAGAGAACAAGACAAGATAGCGACAAATGGTTTTTCGCATGTGAAACCTTGGGAAAAAATATAAGGAGAAAAATTTTGTTTGCACCCTTGGTTGATCACGTGACCGGAAATCAGTCATATAAATTGCTTTAGATTACCGAAAAATAATTTTTCGCGATTTACCGGTGAACCGGAAAATTTTTATTTTCACCATTTAAAATTTGGTCAGAACAGATACCCCTTAATTGGGTTAGTTTAAAAAAACGACCTTATTGAAAATGTTTTCTCAATTTTGACAAACTTTTGGTGTGAGCGGTAAAAATTGTGTATATTTTTAATTACTTATTCAGGAAATGGGCGTTTCGGTAAATATAAATAAAAATGTAGTCAAAATTAGTAAAATCAGTACGTGATCGAATCAGAAAGCTTAACAATTCAAATTTTCACTTATTTGAGATTGACAGATTGACTTGAAGTCTATACGAAGTTCTCCAAAGTTAAAGTTTGCATTGTAGATTAAATTAATTTAACCGGTTGAACAGGCTGAACTTCATATTGTTAATATTTGTCCTAAAAATCAACGAGGTTTCATAATTTTTAGCAAGGCAATTATTTTGAATAACTTATTACAGTTATAAATTTATCTCATCTGATGAAAATTTTGAAAATGTTAAACTCTAACTTAAAATTTAATATATGTATTTTGTTTATATTATAATTAAAATCAATTGATATGGATGGAGGGCCCGCAGTTGACAGGTCGTGACTATTTGAATGATACGAACAGCGCGGGATACTAACACTAAATCAAACCCCTGGATTGCAGAATAGGCCGATTTCATTGATCAGATTGGAAAGGGATTAACCAATCAAATGCTCGGATTCCGCATTTTTCAAATAGTCACGATCTGTCAGTTAAGAGCTCTTGATCCATATGATTTAATTATATTTTATAATAACAATACTTATCTGGAAAAAAGTTTTTTGCCGCTTAAAAGCCGCTTTTCTCACAGTTTTTGNTTTGTTAAAATTTATTATTTTATGAAATTCGGCCTTAATTTAATTAATTTTGATACATACTTGTATACTCTTAATTCAAATAATGATGATTAATTCGGTATCGAGTTTGAAACTCTTAGCCTTATACTTTTTGGGTGATATCTAAGTCGATTTAGTTAGTTACTTCCCTAGTGCGCCTTTCTGACACGATAAATGCTCATTGTGGTGCAGCGACAGTTATCAGCTTCAAGGCTAATTAGAAAAATGTCCCCGCTCGCGCTTTATCCAGCTTTTTCTTTACACTCAATCTGCCAAGTCTGAGCTTATCCTCACGCTTCACATCAACAGGCAAAAATGGACGCTCATAGTATAAGGGGATATGATTTAATTATATTTTATAATAACAATACTTATCTGGAAAAAAGTTTTTTGCCGCTTAAAAGCCGCTTTTCTCACAGTTTTTGATAAAATAAAATGGTTTCCAAGATAAGGGTTGTATTTAATATTTTTTTTCCAAATTTTGAATTTTATATTTTTAGATTTTGAATTCAGCCTAAAATACATCATAAAAATATAAATTTAATGTACACATTAGTATTAGTGATAAATTGTTCGCCAAATATCTTTCGGACTTATATTTTTCGTGCGGAATTTTAAGGCCCTGTGCAAGATATCACCTACTCATCATTATTGTAACTCCGTGGCGCAAAAGTGCAATACAGCCCTGACGCATCAGGAATCTATATCCTAGCCAAAAAATTTGGTGAGATACGGGAATTAAAATTTGATGTGAACTTAAATTGATTTTGTTTGCAAGTGCGTACGGAAGTTATTCAAAATGACAGACTCAAATATAATTTTCGTACTATGAAAGAAAATAAATATTATTCTGAGATTTAAGAACTACTAAAAAAGTAAATTGAAAGCACGGGGTTTCCCAATTACACACTTTAAATATGCTTGACTTTATTTTATGTTGATTTTTAGCGCTATAATGGACGCATTTGTAACGGAAATCGATACGATGCATGGTTTACAGGCTATTATTACAATACTGAATCAAATAGTTGCAAACCTTTAGGAATGGGTAAAAATATTTATAATGAACTTGATTTTCGAGTTTAAAAAACATTTTGAAAAACCTATGATAAGAGCATTATTGTAAAGTCAAACCGCTTGGTGGAACCGGAAGATGGAAATTTGTCGATAAGTACGTATTTATCTTTTAAACCAAAATAGGGATGAGATGGCGGGGTAATGCCGTTTAATCCTCGTCTCTCACCCCGTTTTACCCCTCTTTAAATTAAAAAATCAAAACTTTCTTCTAGAAATTCTCGAAAAACAGCCAGGTCTGTGGATTCAAGATTAAAAAGTCGGAAAGGGTCGGAAAAAGTCGGAAAAGGTGGAATTATAATTCACAATTATTATGATACTTTTACGGCATGCGAAGCCAGATGTGGTCACCTTGGCGAGTCAAGTTCAAGCTGTCCAATGGAGTATTATAAAATAGGGTCAACGTGCTGTTCGTTTTTGAAACCAATGCCAAAATGTAGCACAACAAAACAACGTCCAAATTGTCTCACCAAGTAAGAGCCAAGATTTTATCATACTGGTAGCTATATCGATCACGATCCTTGGGTGCACAAAACGATCCTTTTCCTCAAAGAAGATTTTAAATTTAGAAAATCGATAAAAATCGAACTTTTAGAATTTTTATTTTTGTGCCATTTGTCTTAGAATGAGCAAAAGTTTTGTTGGATACCGATATTTGGTCATTTCCAGTGATTTGAAAATCTCGCATTTTGGAAAATTTAAAACAAAAAATCTTGTACGAAATCATAAAAATTAGCATCCTCAAAATTGTTAACTTCCTTAGCCTCTATTGTGGCATCGGAGCGTATTTCCCTGCTTATGAAATTATCGGAATGTGACGAGTAGATCACGTGATTATTTCCCAAAAATGGAATATATATAAAGATGTTTTATTTAGGACGCTAATTTGACTTTGCTGGTTGTGTCTAGTACATAATATACATTGGTAGTAGTTTAATAATATAATTCATACTATTAAAGTGCTATCATTGGTAGTCTTTCAATATACTAGACTGATTTAGCAACGGCCAACTAGAGTATTAATCCCCTCGCACCCGAAACCATTTTAGATAACACCTGTAGATAAGAGACCGTAAATTGCAGGTTATTTGTGAGGGAGTCACTTTTTAGGAAATAGAATTCTGAATCTCTTCCATTTTTTATTTTTGTTCTGACGTCTCTTATGTTTTCCCAAGTGAATTGCGTAGGTTGCAGGTCACTAAGTAAATGTCACTATTCTACAGGATGAATAAAGTCAGAATAAAAATTGAATAATATAAAAATTTAAATTTATTTTTAATCTCAAGGACCAAAGAACAATAAAATTAAAAGCACTTTTACTTTTCCCGTAATAAGCGCCCAAAGTAGCGTCCCCGAATGGCGTTTGGGGTGTGAGGGGGTTTGAGAGATATAAACGCTTTTACTGCATGACCAAATTTTTTTGAGCACATCTTCTTCGATAAGATATAAAAATAAATAATGATTATTAAAGACATGCTTAATCATCATTTTCTCAAAATAAACCTAATTCAGGAGAAGTGACTGTACTTTGACTAATTTGAACTACTTTGAAGAATACAAATCAATTGTAAGTGAGTCCAATTCAGTTAGAATACTTTTGAAAGGAAAAATTGGAAATTTCATCCCGAGAATAGAATTAGAGGTAAATACAATAAATTTGTTTTGTTTATTTCTCCTACCAAAATGTAATATTAATTAATTTGAGACATTTAGAAAATTGATGTGATTTGTGGTAGCTATGTTCAGTTAAATCGAATTGAGGTTATAGATTTCCAGCTTAACATTTCTCAATGTGATCTATCAAAATACACCTCTGCGCTCATTGCAGGAAGCTATGATAAGAGGTAATAAATAGGACTCAAATTTGTTATTTTTTTTCCATCAACTTGCTTTATTTTTTTACCATTTATCGTATATATTTTTTAAAACGGCTTTTTGTTTTCATGATAATTAAATTTTTGTCTAAATTGTCAGGGATCCCGTGGCACGAGATAATTAAAAACAATTGTATCGGATCCGCCAAAATGATTCCAATAAGATCTGAATCAGATCATCGTAATTGGTTCAGCCAATACCTGTCTTCAATATAAATTTAATAGATTTGAATAGATTTTTTTCTTGAAAAAATTATTAAAAATCACATAATTTTAGCACTAACACGATATCGATGAGCGATCCTTCGTCATTTATTCGACTAATTGAATTGAAAGATGAAGCTGAATTGAAAAATTTATCAAAATCGCACTGTTAAAAATGTCACCCAGAGTCATGGCTTTTCACTAACAGTCACTAACAGTATTGCCTTTCCCCAACCTATTGCCCAGAATGTAATTTTTAAATAAATCCATTGAAACTTTTATATTATTTCTTATGACTGTTTTTAAAAAATAGGGGTTACCTTCAATTCAAACAATTTTAAACTCCGACATTTATTGTTATTCTGTTGCATAAATTTTACCGCAAAATTTTAACAACAACAGAATTTTACATTTTTGTTCCCAACCTCCCTTTTTTGCAGAAGCTAACCTCGACCAATCAAAACGTTTTAATTTTCAAACGCGTAGGTGCTTCACAGATTTTAATGCTCATTAACCAATCAGCGGTGTCAATCAGATTTCTGCAAAAATTCAAAATTGGGAGCGAAAATGTGACATACTGTAAACAAATCATTATTCGATGTTGAATTACGGTCGAAGAGATGTCACATTCTTTTTGTTTTACAAAATTATAACACCGCCGCTAAAAACAATTAATCGAAAAATGCTCTTTATCGCCACCATGATTCTGAAATGTTTCTCAAATATGTCAGTTTACTTTTAAGTGACTTCAATAAATTCTGGAAGTTTGAGTTCAATATATTAAAAATGTATAGAATCTCCATTGGTACTAAATATCTTAATCATTTGTTCAATTTTTTATTTTTATCAAATTTTGAATGTATTGGATTTTTAACCTGTACGAGAAATTCTCGTACCGGTTAAAAATCCAATACATTTAAAATCCCATTATGGACATTTGATTTTAATTTCCTTCCTTATTATTTAATATGTAAAAATTGGCCCCCTCGAAGAGGGGGCAATTTTTCATTTAATTCTTGTGGGCCTAAAAATAAAGTGGAATAAAAGATGTAGATTAGTTCATGAACTAATTCAATTGTAATAATTCACTGAATTATTGTGAGGGGATCATCATGCCCGCGCTGCGTGATAAAATTGAGTCATGATTTTTAATGTTAACTCCAAGCGTGACGATTTGCCACGGGCGCGGAGTTTTTTTTTATCATTTTTCAATTACACCAATTTTTTGTTTTTTCTCTGTTGATCAGGTGCTTCAGTTTTCATTTTGAAATAAGCGCGAGAATTGAAAATATCATTCGGATGTTTTCCTTTTGATCATCGCCGAATCAGGCGATTATTTCCAATTTTTTCAACTGAAACTAACAATTAAACTATTTCAGTAACCTCGAAAAAAAATCTAAACATGGTCCGATTCTGACCTATTCACCTTTTATTGTATTATTTACAGATATTGTGTTCAGTTTGAGCAATCAAAAACTCAATTCGGATGAGTTCTTTTTCGAACCCGAATTATATAAAATTTTGGCTGAAAAGTTGCAAAAAAGTGACCGCAGGGCTCCGTTAATATATAATAAATAGCTTCAGAAATTCCTTATTTCAAACTATCAGAATCAGAGTCTTATGTTTAAGACTAAATTTTTTCTTTTTCATTGACCTGTTAGAAACAGGCTGTTACGGGTCACTGTAGAAACCATTGTACATGAACAAAAGTTTACCGTAAAAATTTTCACCTCCCGTGATATTTTCTCATCTGGCAAAAAAACTATTTCAAATAAACAGATATTCAATATCCTTATGACTTTTGATTATCTAAGAGATGTGGGTTGCGCGAGCCAATCCTAACACTCAAGACCCTCTTCTAGCCACTCATGGGGCCGCTTTCTCCTTGTTTTCAGCCACATCTCTTAGATTAATCAAAACGTCATAAAGGGATATAGCCAAAGCAAAAATAATACTTTTAGGACGGTTTAAGGGGTAACGCAGCGATGTGGCAGATTGGTAATTTTTTCAGTGATTTTGAAAGTAAAAAAATGTGAAAATTTTTATTTTATTTTTTATCTTCAATGAAAGTGTTCATTCTTGCACGTTTATATTTTTAATTTCTCAACATACTTAAGTATCTCTAAAAATATCAAAACCACTTTTTTATAACAACTCCATTTCCAACTGACCCGATGTGAGAATTTTTTTGAAGGCGATATCATAAACCTCAGACATTTTCGGGTGTTATGGCTAATTAGTGGGAGAATCATTAATCCATATGTAAAAATTTCCTTAATATAAAAGTTTTTTTTCCATGAAAAAAAGAGAAAAACATCTTTTTAGGAAAAAAATTGACCTTTAATTGCGTTTAAATATTAAAAAATCTCCTGACTTTGAAAGAAAAGTAGCCTATAACACCCGAAATTTAATTGAGATTTTTTGGATTAAATAAAATTTTTATAATTGCGTCCAAATGGCACAAACCGGTGTCACAAGCAAGTGTTGTAAATTTCATCAGTAGCTCAGAAACGATATTCGATTGACCCTTCCATCGGTTGAAATACGGAAATCAATATAGATACCAGACAAAAACACAACTAATTCGGCATGATTTTTCAAAGAAGAATTCAAAAAAAGCATCAATAAAAATTTTGAAAACGTGATTTGCGAAAAATTCATAATATTTTAAAAAAAAGTCGACAAAAAATGACTAACTGAACATGTTATGATTTTTAAAACAGCAGTCAGAAAATCTGTTGACATGCATGAAAAAGTTAAAGTGGCTATTTTTTACATTTTTATGACAGATTTCAGAAAAAAAACAAAAAAATTATGGGTGAAAAATGCGTGAAATTTTTAATAATGTTTTGAATTTTTGAAAATTTTACGAATTCAAAAAATACAAGTCGAACTCAAATTTTTCCTTAAATAGATAATAAAAATATTTAATGAGCTGAATACACATTTATTCTGGTTATCTAACCATAATCAGCAAAAAAAAATAACCAACTAATTTATTTTCGTAAGTTAAATTGACGCCAGTCTGCCACATCGCTGCTACCGCCTTAAGAATGACGTCACGTCATAATTTCAGACCGTAAAGTTTAATTTTTATAATTTCTTGCAATTTAAATCCATTATTCCTTCTTTCATAAAAATTTTTGTATTGTTCAAATTTAACTGCGTAGTGTCTTCCGAGCCAATCCGTGGCTCGAAGACCTTTAATCCACAATTTAGGACCCATATCTTACATGTTATATGAATGAAAATTTACAAATGTAATCGATCGACCTATTTGGATAATTGCGTTTCGTGCTTGTTTCGAAAGATTAGAAAATATCAACGGGAGGTGAAACATTTTCAGCGGTAAACTTTTGTCGGACATAGTACATATGCGGTTTTCTAGCCAGTAGACTGTAACAGGGTCAACTGGAAAGATACTGAGTTTATACATTTTAGTCTTAACATAAGACTCTTGATTTCGGACAGTTTTTGAACTAAGGAATTTCTGAAGCTATATGTATATATTACGGAGCCCTGCGGTCACCTTTTTGCCATTTCAGGCCAAAATTTTAAATAATTCGGCTTTCGAAACGACTCATCGATTTAGTTTTTGATTGCCAAAACTGAGCACCAAATATCTAGTGATTAATACCAATAAGTAGTGAATAGCGTCAGATCGGACATGTTTTGTTTTTTCGAGTTACTGAAATAGTTTTAATGTTAGTTTCAGTTGAGAAAAGATTGGAAATATCGCCTGATTCGGTGGTGATTCAAAAGGGAAAATGTTGTCGAACTTAGGCTCATTCGCTTAATTGCTTTTGGAACAAAATTTTTCGATGATCTGTATTTCAATTTTTTCTCTCACTCTTGATAATGCGAAATAAACCGAAACGTTGAATAAAAACAATTTTGAATGAAAACTTGATATATATAATCGATTAGGGGGGCTTCGCTGGTCCATTTTCACAGATTTTATTTTAAGCTCTTATCCTACGTTTCTCTCAGATCCATGAAAGAGATCGTTTGTAAGATTTGAGGTCTCCTGGATTATCTTCCATTTATCGTTTACGGAGGCTCCTGGATATTTTCACCTTAATTTCAGATTGTGAGGCTACTGGTACGTTGTTGCTATTTTAGAGATTGTGAGGCTACTGGATTAAAACTAACTCATTTTTTAATTGTCGGCCTCCTGGTACTGTTGTTGCTATTGTTCTAGAGATGATGAGGCTACGGAATTAAACTACTCATTTTTTAATTTGGTCGGGCTCCTGGTAACAATTCTTACTATATTTTTTAACATAGCGATTCGATACATTAGCTATGAGCGAATAAAAGAAAGGTGGGGGCAGTGCGGTGGGCGCCCGAAGAGTCCGGCTGTCCGAAGGACGGAGCTACGCAGATTTTTTACTTTTTTTAATCTTTATCTAGGGTTCATGAAGGGGTCAAAGTAATTGTCTGGGCTTTCCTAGACTTATTTCTGAACATATTGAAATTTTTTAGGCTGACCAGTGGAAATGATAGTGGAACTCATGAAATTGATATTTTGTCCATTTTTTTCCTAAAATTCAAGCTAATCAGTCACAAATCCTTTTTCTGATTGAATTTTTGACCTTTGGAATTTATTTGAATTCGTTATTTTTTTGTCCGTGGGTTTCTAACTTGGGAGCAATTTCACTTGAAAATCAGCTGATCTAAACAACCTAAGGTAATCGAACCGGAAATTGGTGATGTTTTTTAGATTTGATAGCAATAATAGACTTCACAAATTTCATAAAAATAAAATGGAAAATTTAAATAAGAAGAAGTAAGTTTTCGCCGGATTTTGATAGAGATGATCCCTTTAATTTTGAAAATGAGATAGCGAACCTACTGGTAGGCCAATAAATCGTTCTGATAGTTCTGATTAAGACGTAATATCCGATCTTGGAAGACTCAGATGAAGGGTTTGGATTTATAAATGAAGGTAATTCTGTCAAAAAGGATAAAATGCACTTGTCGCTACTATTTGATTTCAATGCAGGCCGTATTTAACTCCCGTTAGTGTCTTTTGCGCCAATCGATGGCGCAATGGCCTTTAATCGCATTTAGGACGGCCTTATCATGTATGAATGAAAATTTACAAAGTGATCGATCGACTATTCGAAAATTGAACGTTTGTGCGTTTTTTTTCGAAAATTTTTCCTGTTTATTACAGTACTTATTTTTTGCAAAAAAAAATTAAATATCAAGAAAAGGCCTTTGAGCGGGACAAAAATAAATTCTAAGACTTTTTTCTATTACACCAATTAGCCCAAAGTGATCACGTGCCGTATATTCAAGGAATAAGGTTGACCAAAATAGTACTGTTTTTTTTTCAAAAATTAACTTAAATCATTTTGGTAAGAAGTGAAAGTGGTTCTTTAGAAGTTTTTTCAGACTTTTTCCATTACACGTGCGCAAAGACCTAAAATGATCACGTGACCTTCAAATTAGGAATAGGTTTTGGATGAAAGTTAGACAATAGTGATCAAATTACGCGCGGAAAATTTTTTGGGCAATATAGATCCTAATTAGAGTTTTGAACATAATTATATTTTCCAAACACGCTCACGTGATCTTAATTTTTCGAAGAATAAGGATTTATCTATGACATAATTTCAACAATTATTTTGATATTTCGTCACGTGATTTTAATTCGGCTTTGATGTAATGAGAAAAATGTCTTAAAAACACTTGAGAAGTTGACCTGGAATTTTTTTGCGTAATTGGTACTTTTTAAATTATGTTATATGCCTTTCTTTCAAAATTACTCATATCACGTGGAAGACTTCAAAGATCGTAAGGAATTTCTAAGATTTTTAATGTATTTAAAATTGGCCTCGGCTAATAGAGCATTTTTAGAAGTCCAACTCCGGAAAACTGATACATAATAAGCGTAGGCAAAGAAAGAAGATAGATTGATAAATTATTTCTCCGCGAGATAATCCATAGTTTTAAAGAATAATATTTTACATGAGAATGGTGATGAAAACACTTCATTTTTTTGTCAGATGCAATACCCAAATTGGTGGCGGTTTAATATTTGAAATATGAAAATTCAAATTAACCTAATCGTGTTATTTATGCACTTGGTTCTGAGATCGGCGAAAAATGAGAGAATTTTTAATTTTCTTCTTCAAATTTGATGACTTTTATCAATTTTTTTAACAAATTGTTTTTAATAGGACTGTAGGAATTCTTTGAATAATATCATTATCATTGAAAAAATATATGTTGATAATGATGTTTGGCTATAATGCTCAATTCAAGCGCTGCGCCATCGATGGCGCAAAGACACTACGGTCCAGAGATTGTCGCCACTCGGGAGTTAAGGGGTGACATAGTCCAGCAGATTGGTAATTTTTCTAGAGAATATTTGAAAGAAAAATATGTGGAAATTTATTCGTTTATTTTTTATCTTTAATAAAAGTTTGTTAATTCTTACAAACGTTCACATTTTTATTTTCTAAAGATAATTAGTATCGTATTAAATATTAAAACCATTTTTCACTGTACATACATTTTCAACTAAACCCGACTATGATTTTTTTTAAGACGATATTAATAAACTTCATTTATTTTCGGGTGTACTCCGCCAAAAAGTCTCCTAAAAATTCTGCTCATTCGAAAATTTATTTGATATCAAGATTTTTTTCCGTGAAAAAAGGTAAAAATTGGCAAAACAAGTGAAGAAAACAACTTTGTTTGAGATAAAAATTGACCTTATATTGAATTTTAGTAGGGTTTTTCGAGAGATATATCATTTATTATGTTTTTTAATTAAAAATTTTCATTTTTTGACGTTTCGGTTTTATTCCATAATCATAAAGTGAGAAGAATAAATGAATTTGAATATGAGGAAAACTCTTTTGTTTTGTTTCGAGAGCTGGTTTAAACTAATTAGCCGAAATATTTCTTTATATTCAAATTCATTTACTTCTCACTTTATGATTAGGAATAAACCGAACCTCAAAAAATACAATTTTTTAATTGAAAACATAATAAATATTGAGTTTTGATCTTAAAAATTTCCTGACTATGCAAAATAAATAACGCACTACACCCACAAATTTTATCGAAAATTTTTGCAACCATAAAATTTTTAAAAATTCAGTTGCCAAATGGCACTAATCGAATGTACAGTCAAGTGTTAAAAATTACATCAACAGTTTTCAAAATGATAAACACGCGACCTACCGATTAGTTGGCATACGGCAATTAAATAATACCAGAACATTCAATTGTGATTATGCCTGATTTTTTATGGAGAGTTCAAAATTTTTAAACGAATTTAAAGGCATTTAATGAAGATTAAGAAAACACAAAGTTGCGGAAAGTTGCCTAAAAGCGCGCGAAAAAAAGTGCAATAATAAGATGAAAATTAAACCTTAATTTATATTTGCAATTACCTCATATAAAACTTCAAATGATTTTCTAGCAGTGTGTCTAAAAATAATTATATGTTTTCTGCAAAATTCTCTAGTGAACTGACTTAAAATTATTATTCAATATCATTTATTGTGGAAAGAATGTGAAGACATACTCACGCCTACGTGCGCTCCTTCATTGATTCATGTAATTAATTTTTCGGAAGTTTTGACTTCTAGAAATGCTCTATCTAACCGGAGGCCAATTTTCCAAATAATACAAACACGAAATCTTGAAATTAAAAAAAATCATCGGTAATTATTGATTAATCAAAAACACATTGGACCGATAAAGGGTAATTTAAGAAAAGTTCTCAAATTACATAAAAAACATTGGGGATGAACTTCAGACGCTTTTAAGACTTTTCTCTCATTACACCATGTCCGAATAAATCAGGTGACGAAAATAATTCAAAAATAAGGTTTGAAATATGTTGTAAATAAATCCTTATTTTCTCGAAAAATAAGAATCACGTGACGTGTTTGGAAAATATTATTATGTTCAAAACTCTTAAATTAGGTGTTTATTGCCCCAGAAAAAAATCTTCGGCGTAATTTGATCACTATTTGTTTACTTTCACCAAACCTTTATTTTCTCATTTGAAGGTCACGTGATCGCTTTTGGACTTTGGTGTAATAGGAAAAAAGTCTTAAAAACTTCTAGGGAGCCACTTCACTTTTTTAAAAATTGATTTAAGCAATTTTTGGAAAAAAAGTACTACTTTTACCAACTTTTCCTTAAATATACGGTCACGTGATCATTTTTGGGGCTATAGTGTAATGGGAAAAAAGTCTTAGAATGTTTTTCTGATCACGTAATGAAAGGTTTAATTTTGTTGATTTAAAAAATTTTTTGCAAAAAATAAGTACTGTAATACAGTAAAAATTTCCAAAAAAGAAACGCACAAACGTCATTTTGTTTTCAAAGTTTAGCGATAACTTTATGAATTGATCTTGTCATTAATGATTAAGCGTCGTAAAATGCGATTAATGGTGGTGTGGCAAATAGTTGGCTAAAATGAGTCTACGAGTTAAGATTCGTTTCGAAAAAATTTTCGGTGACCCAAACTTTATTAATTTGTTTATCTTTTGTAAGAATTTGCCATGAAGTGCTCCATAAGACACAATTTGAATAGCATGGATATTTCAAATTTTCGATAAAATTAAAGAAAAGAAGAGTTTTGCTCAATAAAAAAACTGTAAAATTCAATCAAAAATCAGTGTGCGGTTCTGATTGTGCCTTTATAATGTGTCAATTCATACTATCAAATGTGTTTTGATTGCAAGATAGCAGCATTTACAACTCAGAGAACGTTTGCACATAAATTGCCAAGCCCGTAAAGAGTATTTAAACCCATATAACTAACCTTTATAAGTGTTATTACTGCCAAAAAATTTGCCAAATAAAATTTATTTTTTCATCAATTCCATGAGTGCACTTTCATCTAAATAAATTCAAATATGTTTTAAAAACAAGCCTAGAAAGTACCACTCAATTACATTGAACCTTGGAGAAAATATAAAAAGTAAAAAATCTGCGTTAGTCTTCCTTCGGACAAGCCGACTCTCGGGCGCACATCCGCACTGCCCACCTTTCTTTTATTCGCTCATAGCTAATGTAATCGAATCGCTATGTAAAAATTTATAGTAGAATGTACCAGGAGCCCGACAAATTAAAAATATGAGTAGTTTTAATTCCAGTAGCCTCCCAATCTCTAAAATAGCAACAACGTACAGGAGCCCGACAAATTAAAAAATGAGTAGTTTTATTCCAGTAGCCTCACACACAATCTCTAAAAATAGCAAAAACGTACCAGGAGCCCGACAAATTTAAAAATGAGTAGTTTAATTCCAGTAGCCTCCAATCTCTAAAAATAGCAACAACGTACCAGTAGCCTCACAATCTGAAAATTAAGGTGAAAATATCCAGGAGCCTCCGTAACGAATAAAATGGTAAGTATAATCCAGGAGACCCTCAAATCTTAAAACGATCTCTTTGCATGGATCTGAGAGAAACGTAGGTAAAGCTTTAAAAAAATAAAATCTTAGTAAAAATGGACCAGGAGCCCCCGTAATCGATATATCTCGAAACAACCCTACAAAAAAAAGGGGAAAAACATCCGAATGATATTTCAATTCTCGCGCTATTATCAAAAATATGAAACTGAGCACCTGATCAAAAGAGAAAAACAAAAATTGGTGTAATTGAAAAATGATAAAAAAAAACTTCGGCGCCCGTGGCAAATCGTCACGCTTGGAGTTAACATTAAAAAATCATGACTCAATTTTATCACCGCAGGCGCGGCATGATGATCACACTAATTCAGTGAATTATTACAATTGAATTAGTTCATGAACTAAAACAAAGGTATTTTATTTTTTCGCAATAATGTTTTATTTTTACACTGAAATAATAATATGTAATTAGTTCAAAAACACACTAAAAAAACGCTGGCCCCAAGAATTAACCTCTTGTGGGCACAGAACCACAATTGTGGCTCAAGCATACCTAAAATCATCCAAAAAACGGGATCGTAGAATCTTTTCTTTCAACACATTATAAAACTTTTTGAATCGTTCCAAAAAAATAATTGAATTTTTTTCGAATGTTTGGTCCAGTATTACGGGGAGTTGATTTTATTAGGATTTTTCGCATATGTTGCACTTTCAGAAAATTATTTCGGAAAAGACATAAAATACAAATGTGAGATTAGCCAGTTTTTAGGAAAGTTTTTTGTGCATGCAATAACAGTTAAAAAAAATTGATTGGTATCTAGGGGCAGATATTTTCTTCGGAAGTGAAATTTCTAAATTTTCAACTTCACGTATGCCGCATGAAAAAATGTAATTATTATAAAACTGAATTAAAGCAATCAAAAATTGTCCACAGTTGTACTTCACTACCATATTTACTTAAAAATATAAGAAAAAAGTGTAATAATTTGCTTTTATAGGGAAAAATAAACATTTTTCATCAAAAATCATGATTTTCCATCAAATTTTTTGATTTATTTTTAAATTATTTTGGATTTATGAAATATAAATCAAAGCGGACAAAACTATGACGTAGGCCAGATACTTGTGCATCGTTGCCGACAAAAATGTTACTTGTGAAGACAACTGTGACCGTGTATCACGTGATATGGTATACCTTGCTTTTCTCACTATATTTTCTAGAAGAAACAATGAATTTATAGAATATGAAATGTCAGATGCAAAAATATTATCTTTCAACTTCCTTATGCAGAAAAATTTGAAATTCCAACTGCTTTAAGCTTTCTGGGAACAACGTTCAAAGTAGAGCCACAATTATGGCTCTGGTGCTTTGGCGGAACTTTTTTTTATATGCTCACAAGGGTTAAGCAATTTGAATCAGGCTTCCAAAAGGGATGGCTTTTATCCCCTTTTCTATCCCTTTCCATAGCAAAAGATAGGGAAAATTTGGCGATAGGGATGGAAAATAGCCAAAGGGATGGCTTTTTTGGAAGCCTGATTTAAATATTCACACCCATATCTGATTGGTCAAAATTTGAACCAATCAGAATGACTATTTTTCTTACCGAACATTATCAATGTCACTTCCATCATCTTCGTCTTCTTGTCGAAAAGCCAAAAGATTCCCAGTGAGATCGCCGTGAACTTTATTATCGTCGCCCTAAAAATGGATTTTTTAAATTTTCTAGAAAAAAACGTAATTTTTGCGTAGATACGTCCAAATTTTATATTTGTATTACCTGTGCAAAATCACCTCCTTGATTTGCATCATATTCCCCATTATACGTATTACCACGAGCATTTCGAATGTAGTCAATGCCTGAAATCAAGAAAATTATTTTTTTTCAAAGAAAATAATAAAATACTCGATGAGTTAAAAAAAAGACAAGCTGCGACAAAATTCGAGCCAAAAGTGTGAGATTTTATGATTTGTAAAGATAGGAACCTGGTTGATGATAATCTGGAGACATTTCTTTAGCGACACATCTTGCAATTTTGGATTCATCTCTTGCTAATTCAGCAGCTTCGTCAGCTTGATAAGCTTTTCCAATAGCGTGATTTGTCCTTAAAATAATATTATTCTTGATTTTTTGCGCTGAAAAGAAAATATTTTTTTGATTACTCAATTTGCGCCTCTGAATTTTTATCACTTTTCAACTTTTAGAAATGCAAACACTTTTGACATATTGAGCAGTCGATTATTATGAGCATTACATACTATATCCCTCTAAGGGGGTCGTGGGTGTAAATAATGCATGAGTGGAACAAAGTAGTTTATATATTTACTAGAACCCGTCAATAACAATAATTTATTTTTAAAAGTGATGAAATAATACGTGGGTAGTATGAATGAGATGTATAATTGGTTCAGCGAGGGCGCATGGGAACGGTTTTGGAGAGCGTGGGGGTTTGGTTCTCCTCCTTGCCATGCTCGGAACTTCACCAAGCGCATAGAAATTATAAAGAATGAATCCGTTTTTTCACGCTTAAAACCAACAGAGAATAAGTTTTTCGACGAGCTTGGCAACATATATTCGAAAATTGCCTTTCGGGTATAATCTCGAACCTTTTCATAAATATGATGGAAATGGATATTATCAAAAAATTCGAAAAATCCGGAAATATAACTAGTTGGTGCCGGTTTGCAGACGATATTTGCTGTGTTGTAAAAATCGATAGTTTCGGAAAAATTTACAAAAAAATTAACTCTTGGGACGGCAACCTATTTTTTACCTTTGAAAAAATGTCCGAAAATCGACTGACCTTTCTAAATTGCGAAATATTCATTAAAAATAATCGTATAGAGCTCAAAAACTATCGAAAATTTGGTTTGGACACCCTACTCCAAAATTACAAAGAATCAGTTTTACCTAAAAAATACCTCATCGCTAATATTTGGACTCAATTCCATAATGTAGCTGATACAAGTTCCAATGAATTTTACCTTTTAGAAGGGCTAAAACGAGCAGAAACCATTTTACTTAGAAACGAATACCCTAAATATTTGGTCCAAAGTGAAATGCGAGAATTCCTTAAAAACGTACTAAACCCGAAAGACCCAAAATAGATACATTTCTCTGGCTAGAATATACATGTCCTAAAACTGAAATGTACGCTAAACAATTAGTTAATAATATGAAACATGTCCTTCCAAATTTCAATATAAATATCCTATTCCGAGTACTGTAGATCAAAATTGCCTAGGTAAAAATACAAACCAATTGTGTGTTCAATTCAGGGATTTGATTGGTTGGTTGGCCCGTCTCACTCTCGTTTGTATTTGGTTTGTATTTTTACCTTGTAATTTTTACCTTGTAATTGGTTTGTATTTTTACCTAGGCATTTTTGATCTACTGTACTCGGAATAGGATATAGCGCTAAAAACTATTAGGATCAGCCAACTGTTTTCTAGGTCTTCAAAATCCGAACCACCTCCCCTTTTTGAAAAATCTGACTGAAACTATCACTTTGTGCGTGAATGTGGCGAGGACTATATTGGTATGTGCCTTCGACCGCTCCATCACCGTATACGTGAGCACCAACAACCCTGCAGAGGTGGTGAAGTGTTTTTCCACAAAATACACTGTGCGGAATATAAAAAACAACTTACGAAAGTAAAAAAGGACAACTCGTACCAATATTTGAAACCAGCAAAAATAACAACATTAGTATACGAACATTTTCAGTCACATTTTAAAATCCTAACTTACAATTTTAAAAATTACTTTGACCGTATTTACACTGAGGCATACTACATCAAAACAATGAACCCCAGTCTGAATACCCAAACGAGAATAAATTAGCGCTTTTCTCGAAAATGGGCACGTAAAAATTTAGTCCAAATAGCCCTAAAACTTAATTTTCTGCATTCTTGATTTAGCTGAACTCACATTTGTTTCTTTTCTCGCTTTAAAACGTACTTTTTGAAAAATGTTTGAATAAAAACGAAACTAGTTAAGTTTAATCTTGCTTTTTTTATCTATATGGATCAACCGCCCTCAGAGTACAAATCCTAAGCTATTTGAAAAACATGCGCAACATCTTGAGCATTTGATTGGTTGATCATTTCCTAATCTTAGCCAATTGAAATCGGCGTATTCTTTATCTCAACGGTTTTTGATTGGGTGCGTAATATCTTGGCGTTGTTTTGTATCATTCAAATAGTTAGGATTGTACTCTGAGGGCCGTTGGTCCATATATTCGAAAATTATCATACGTTTCATAATTAATAATATTTTTTTATTGTTATGTAAATATATTTCGAATTTTTTAGTTTTTCATCAGTACGTTATAATAATATGATTAACGACACAAAAAAAAATATGCAGTCACAACATGTTCTAGAGAAAACAGAAAAGTAACAACAAGTATTTTAGGACAAAATGGGCAACCTTTTTTGCCGATAGTTCATAATTAGTCTGTTTTATTCAATTTGAAACAAAATTGACCGAGCATAATCAGATTTAATTAGATTTTCTGAATTTCATTTTTACCGCCTAAAAACCGAAGGAGATTTTTTTAAAACCTGACGGCGCATTATCTAATTCAAGACGTCGTACTTTTCCGAAACATCTTTGTTTTATACAATTTAATGCAAAATTGACTGAGAATTAACAACTTTTGTGTGAATTGAGAACATATTTTTACCAGTTTTGCGATGCGGCACCGGTGAGCCATCCTTCACCGGAATCAAAAAATTTTACTTGCAGTTGACAGAGAAGGTTTTAGTCTCCCGTATTTTTTTTCTCATTTATTCTTATCTGCCCGTTATCGACCTTTCCAGAGCTATTTTTCCCAGCAATTCCAACATTCTACACCCACAACCCCCTTAACATATAAATGATGATCTAGGAATGTGCGGGTTAAGGAGTGTTAGGAGTGGCCCTCCTAACACTCTTTAACCCGCACATTCCTAGATTATCATCAATGTGTTAAGGGGATATGTGTCAAATTGGTTGTCCTAATTCAAACTTGTTTCTTTGCTAATTTGTGTATCAGATAATCGATATTGAGTGTCCTGACAAAACTTTGTTGCTCGTTATTGCTATAACACTCAAATATCGATTTTTAGATTTTTTATTGTTAGGTGACACTTTAACTGCTCGGTTTCATCAAGACAATATATTTGACTCCCCGGAAATAATCTCATTTTTTTTTTAATTGCAAAATATACTACCGTGGGCACTGCCCCCACTGGGCAAGCTTATAAAAGGAATGGCTTTTGCGTGGGTTTTCCTTCCCCTTTTTGCGTAGGTTTGAGCAAAAGATAGGGAAAATGGGGATGGGGATAGGAAATCTTGTCGGGGATCATCCCTTTTACAACCCCGGACCGACGGTACACAATTCGCTTTGACCCTACTTGAAACTCAAGCGGTTATATATTGTGAAAATTTTGGCGATTGTCGTCGCAATAGCTTGGGCCTGAACAAGGGATCAGATCCATGGAAAAATTAACCGGGTTGAGTTGGGTCGAAAAATGGATTTTTTTCCTGTACAAAAAAATTACTAGTTATTAATTAAATTCATTTGGAAAATTGATGTGATTTGTCAAGATGGTAGCTATGTTCAGTTGAATCGAATTAAGTATGTTTTTTGTAACCATTTTCGAGTCAGTTACTGCCTCTTGAAAAAAGTTAATATGTATTGCAGGCTTGTATTGCAGTTAAATCTTGTGGGCAAATTAACTAAATACACTACAAGTTATACACTAAAAGGGGGCATTGTATTTAAATCTTGGGGCGATTCACTAAATAGTGTATTTTTGCGATACTTGGATGTGTGTAGTGCAGCTAAATTAAAATTATAGAAAAAACTTTAGTGCGAAAAATTAAATTTAATTACGTGCACTAATTTGTTGTTGAGAATCTCAATTTGAGATGATTTATTTTAAAATAACTAAATGCTGGGCGAAGCGGCCAATCACGATGCGCGTTGCCACGCGTGGGCGACCGAATTGAGAATTGAGAACGATTTCGAAACCGTAAGACAATCGTTAATTAAGCACTGCTTATTTTCTGTTTCAAATGTGAAAATTCGAATTTGTTTAAAACGCCCCAATAAATCAGAAAATTGGAAATCATTTCTGCTAATTTTTTGTTCCATAATTCTTTTGACGAAGCTGATCAGAGTCCNCATCAAACCCGGGACAAATTCAAAAACAACAGAAGTGGAATTCGAGCACGCGCTACAGAGATCAAATCAGCACCACCTTTATTTATAATTATTTAAATTTATATTATGCCGTTCCTCGCTGACAACGCATCCGCTTTATTACGGTTTTGAGATGATCCTTGCATTTAATATCGTATTTAAAAATCAAATTTAAGGGGCGTTTTAATCTCCCCGGGGAACACCCCAAAAGCTAAAACACATTCGGTATAAAAATCATTGATTAAAATAATATTTTGAAAAATTTCAAAAACATTATATTTTTTTGATAAACAGGATTTTAACATAATATGTCGAGGTCATAATAAAATTAGTTAATCCGGGTTCACATTGTGATAATGTTATATAAATAAGCAACTTATTGTTATTAGACCGAAAGACAATCGTTAATTAAGCACTGCTTATTTTCTGTTTCAAATGTGAAAATTCGAATTTGTTTAAAACGGCCCAATAAATCAGAAAATTGGAAATCATTTCTGCTANTAATTTTATAAACTTGCATTGGTTTTAATATGTAAATAAATATCATCAATATCTTTTCCGCTTTAAATATTTATAAATTATCTTAAAATTCGATAATTTTTCCACTGGATTTTAAAGCTTTGTAAAAAATTAAAATTATTGCATAATTGGATAATTTTCTTTCAAATTTTACAAAAATAAAAGAATTTTAAATATTTTATTAAAAAAATTTTAATATTTTTATTCTAAATTTGAAAATTAAAATTTGTGAATTTTAAAAGAAATTAATAAGTTTTCTCCATAATTAGAAAAATAATTTTGAAAATTGAACAATTTTCCTTAAAATCAAACTAATTTAAGAAAATTTTTAAAAAATTTTTTCTAAATTTCTAAATTTTCTTAAAAATTTGACAATTTATTTTTTTAAAAAATTTTGATCATTCGAAAACTTTTCTTGAACATTTGACAAATTTCTTAAAATTTTGGCAAATTTCTTAAAAATTTGGAAAATTTCTTAAAAATTTGGAAAATTTTTTTGATAATTTCGCAAATTTTTTTTGAAAATTTAGCACATTTCTTAAAAATTTGACGAATTTCTTGAAAATTTCACAAACTTCTTGATACTTTGACAAATTTCTTCAGTATTTGACAAATTTCTTTAGTATTTGACAAATTTCTTGGTAATTTGACAAATTTTTTCTATAAATTTGACAAATTTTTCAATAAATTTGACAAATTTTTATATAATTTTGAAATTTTTTTTTTATAAATTTGACAATTTTCTTTGAACTGTTTTCTTAAAAATTTGCAAACATTTATTTATAATTCACTTTATTTATAAGTTTAATTTTGATGATATAACCTGAATTGGCTATTTTATACGGCCCCTCTACCAAGCGTCGGATTTTTATCATTTTGACATGAGAATTATAAAAAATGACAGAAATGGACCATTAAAATACTTTTTTAGCTTTTTAGCTCCGCGTGTGGTCATTTATGAAAATTTTGATTAAATTTTCGAATGTCTTCGATTTACCTCATGGCTGTTTAGGGGGTTTAAGCGCCCACGCTAAAGTTGACCAAAATTAACGGTTTACCAAAAAAAATTTTCATAATTTTCGATTTTTTTTTGGTATATGTGGTGAAAAATTTTAGGGTTATAGCATTTTTTGGTTCGGAACTTTTGTTGATATGAGCTACGGTATGATGGCTTTATACTGGTATGAACAGAAGATCAATATCATGCAAGTTTTGTATTTATTTTTATCAAAAACTAAAAAAGGCATATTTTTTCAATTTTTCTTCATTTCTCATGAAAAATTTCAAGATGTAAATATTTTTGGGGTCTTGAAATACGTACCTTATAATTCATAGAGTGAAAGCAACATACTGGTAAAGATAAAAATGATTCACATGCAAGTTCAGATTTTTTTTTATCAAAAACTTTAAAAAGTTTCATAATTTTTCGAAAATTTTCAGTTTTATCATTTTTTTTTAATAATACAACATTTTTGTTGATTTTGAATGCATATAAATGTTTTCTGCACATTTACCCAGACATTTGAGGTCTTACTTGAAGTATTTCATAACATTCCTTTTTCTCAGGAGACTTGTTCCGAACTTCAAATTTAATAAAACTTGGCATACAGCTTTATTGAGCCCTTCTCCAGAAATTATCAAATGAGCAAAAAATTTCGTCGTCAATTTCCGGTTTAATCATGTCCGGTACCGATTTTGGTCATTTTAGACCCCAGGGAGTTAACATTTTGAAATGCCATTAACCCATTTTTTGTTCCAAATTGACTAAGGAACACGATGGAAGTACTTAAAATTCCAAGTTTCGAACTTTTATTCGACCAAAATCTAACAGGTGACAGCCTAATTTAGTGTCATAAAAATCGTAAGCAAATCTAGAAGTCCGAGAAGTACCTGGCAATCCAATTTCATCTATTTCATTTGAATCCATCATAGAAATCTCTATGGAGAGACAGGTTGAAAAGATGAAGGTCATAAACCAAGTTCAAGTCTTATGATATTTCCAAGTAATACTAGAATTTTCTGAACTTGAAAACAGAAAATATGCTCAAGATGCTAACAAAATCGCTATAAGATTTGAAAATGGCCCAGATGTCCTCGGAGCGATTCTAAAATTTCAATGTGGCCCAGATGTCCTCGGAGCGTTTCTGAAATTTCAATGTGGCCCAGAAGTCCTCAGAGCGTTACCAAACCAATAATGCTGCCTCTTCAAAGATTAACGTTTTTCTCCCGAGAATTTACCCTGGCCTGGATGTCCTCAGAGCGTTGTCAATCAATATGTTTCAAAATTGTGACTAAAAAACCAGGGAAAAATAGGCTTTTGCGCGAGCCTCTTAAAATAAACTCAAAAAATCGTTTTTTGCCTTTTCTGGAACGAATTTAATTCGAATTTTTGAAAACGATAGTAACAGACCTGCGTGCGTTTTTTGTGGTTCATAAAAACGAAAAATAATTTTTATACTTCCAAAACTCACGGAGAAATAGGCTTTTTGCTACAAAATATGACTCTACTTTGAAGCTCGTTCCTGATTGGACGAGCAATCAGTGATTCTCAGTTATGATTTAGGATGTGAGATTTAAGTTCAATTTATCTACTTAGTCAAACAATTAGGTTTCACAATGTATAGTTTTCCAGATATTTGCCCTCAAAAACCATAAAAACGCTATTTCTCATGACGGGTACCCTCTTAAATGACCTTTTTATGTGTGACCTTTAGATCTGAGTTTTTTCGATGCATAAATAATCAAATTTTAAACAATTCACCGATCACAATTTATATTTTTCCAACTGGTATAAATACGAGCCGGAATCATATTCAGGGTTTTAAAATGGAACGAACGATAATTCAGATAGGGCCTAGACAAAATAGGAAAGGAAACAAAAATCGTCGAAAATCGTTCCTCTTTCTTAGCCTGGACCAGGCTGCCTGGTGCAATCTATTTTGAGGGCTAGATTCACTAGTTTTATGTACTTTATATTGCAGTAATTCATTTTTACGGCCTAAGAAAAATCGTAAATGCGTCAAAGTCTTATTTTCACGAATGAGTTCTCCAAACGAATCAAAAAACACAAAATTTCTAATTTTTATATCTCATAAAAATAAAATTTTAAAATTCTGCTCAACATTTCAAAACAATTATCAAAATAAATTTCAGAAAATTTATTTTTTGACTAGTCGTGAGTCACGAATCGTGACGCAAATTAAACAAACAGCTTTTTGCTATTTTTCAATAATAAAACATACCTTCATTTTGAAATGCATTTAATTCATAGTCGTTCTCTGTTGTATAATCAAATTTTGCAAACCCTTTATAAATTGGAGTCTCATCAGAATTAATCGTTTTAAGCATTTCCATCACTTCTGTATTTACTTGCTGACGCATTTTTTCTTGTACATTTCCGTCGTTCATATTTGAACAACGATTTAGAATTCAAAATATTTTTTAAATAATTTTCGAAAATTTCAGTCATCTGTCTTCGCACATTAACGGGATTGAGAATACCAAGCATATTTGGCAAAAATCATTCGCGGTTCGTCTTTGAAAATGTGTTGCATGCTGTTTAAAGTGTATTTTATGGCTAAAATTGAACCTAAAATTCTTTTATTTTTGCGCACAAAAATTAGACAAAACAATCAAGTTCACTTGAAGTAAGTGACTTCTCCAATTTTATTTCTGAGGGGCAAAAAAGTTCGTCAGATGTGTCAGATTTTGTGAGTGATTCATCTTGTGCATTTTATATTTTACTTACCGTTATAACGCGTTACTGTTCAAACGTGACATCTGCTGAAGCTAAATTAGTGAAAGAATTGACAGATAAATTTGACTGGTTTATTGACGAAATTACAGGGAGGAAATGGTCCGGCCTCAATCGTCGAAAAGTGAGCGAATGTCCGAAAAAAACTTTTAGTTTTGTTCAGTATTTAATTATTAGCATCGTTGAGCTATTTTTTGCGGTATTGAAATATCCCAATTCAACCCAAAACGCACCAAAACCCATCATTGATACCCGAAATGACGTATACGATGATCGTATGATATGATCGCAATAAATTATGAATTCTATCAAAGATCGGTATCTCAAGGCCTTACTTCCGGGTTGGCGTTTGACCCGTGCTTGACCAATGAGAGCACCGGATATCACGACGAGGTCCAATAAGAGCGTCGAAAATTGGTTCAATCGCGAACCTCCAAGTAGGGGCCTAGGGATCTCCTTCTTAGATATCTAAAAAGGGGATCTCCTGTACTTCAAACCCACTTTTGCGACCGACCCTCATTCTCGCGCTGTGATTGGTCGCAATTCCATTTGCGCACTAATTTTTTGCCGAATCGCAGCACGAGTCTTGTGCCACGAGAACGAGGGTTAGTCGCGAACGTGGATCTGAAGGACAGGAGATCTCTTTCTCATATATAGTGATAGTATACGTCATTGTGGAGGTGCTATATTTTGGTGCGTTTTGCGATGATTTGGCATATAAAGTCATCAACAATAATAAAAATGTGACTACAGGTGAGTACGAAAAGCAGACACGCGTTCTTTATGGTTAAAAAGTATATTGGCAATAAAATTCAGGCAGTTGTGCACTTTCGAACTATTTAAAACCATCAAGGATCAGTTTTTGGTAGGTCTAGACTAAGATCAGCTCTGATTTATGGTATAGATATTTAGATGACCCGTTTTCAAGAAAATTAAACTAATTGATGCCACCTTTTACGTTCGCTGAAAAAAACACTCCAATGGCTTCTATTGCGATGAGCAACGCTGACCCTAGTCTAGACCTGCGAGCAATTATGGTTCTGATGGCTCGAAAGTGCACAATTGTCTGAAGTTTATTGCCAATAAACTTTTGAACTATTCAAAATGGGTGTGTGATTTTCGTTCCCAAATGACGACACATTTTCGTCATTTTTTTGCCTTTATATCAAATATCCCTTTAACCATTACAAACCAATAAGTGCTTACCCCAGTACGCACCACTCGTACAAAATTGTACGAGCACTTTTCAAAAAATCATAAAAGCAGTACCAATCATCCGATTATAAAGTTAAGGCTAGCAAACATAGTTCAAACAATTATCTTCAACTTGTTATTTTTTAAATAGCATTATATTACTATTAAAATGCTCAAACACCACACTATTTGGCCCCCGGGAGAGCAATTTTCGATATTTTTGTCTATATTTCAAAACCTAGACATCTTCAAATAATACATTTTAATCACATATTAATTATTGAAGAATTTTTTATATATATTTTTATATTTTGTAAATTTTAATGTTCGAAAAATTTTATATTTTTTCTTTAGCTTTTGTTTCTCTCAAAGAGATAAGAATTGAAAATTGTAAATAAAATTTTTGAAATTATATTTTTTTGGCATGTGTTTTGTTACTGTAAAATGTAATTGAGGCGCTAAAAGCACCAAAAGGCGCAATTAATTTGGTTTGATTTTTTTGTTTACAATTTTTTAATGTCATAATTATCGCAAAATACAGATTATATAGGGATGATTTAAAAATGATAGAGAGCAATCGGAAAAGATGATTTGTCAGCTGTACATCTGGGCAGAGCGTCAATATCCCACAGTGGCCGAATATCAGGGCCCGAATATCATTCAAAACCAGATAAAAATCAAAAATTATCAAAAAAATTATAATTAAAGGTAAAGCTGTGATTGATTAACTTCAAGAGAAATAATTTATACTAGAGAAATATTTATCGGTAAGTGGGGTTGATATATTATCATATCCGAGTTAAAATATATGATTTTTTTTTAATTACAAATTAATTTTATGTTTTTTTCGAAATTCAATTTACTCACCGTGAAAGCTGCGTTGGCAAAATAGAAGTCGGATTATATTTTAAAAAAGATAGTAAGAATTCCCGAAAAATTTTATATCAGTGATAAGATTCGTAAAATATAATTACTACTCAATAAATTTTTATCGTAAGTTTTGTGAGACAAAGGTACACCGAAAAAAACCTTTTCTCATTTTTCGAACGCTATAACTTTAATTTTGTTTTGTCTTTTGAGCCGTTTAAGGGGGTGGCATAAGTCCAGCAGATTGGTACATTTTTTCAGAGCAATATTTGAAAAAAAAAATGTGAAAATTTATTTTTTTATTTTTTATCTCCAATAAAAGTGTTCTTACAAACGTTCACATTTTTATTTTCTAAACATAACTTAATATATATATTTATTTTAAGAAACGGATTCGCAGAAAAAATACTGGATGAAAAATTTGCAACTTTTTTTATGCTCGCCCGACTTTTTCCATAAATTATACAAGTCATAAAATAGAATATTATTTGAGAACCCTAGTAAACCATATTAAAATATTTATACCCAAATTCCACGTCCGGTCTGCGCATGAGAATTAAACAAATTTTTAGCAAAAACGGCAAACCTGTCACTACTAAAGAAAATTCATTTTTTTTGTTATAAATTCAAATGTACTTGCAATAGCTCCGATGTAGGTAGAACCAAAAAAAGAATCCATGTTCGTACGGAACAACATAGAACTTTTTCTTATGCCAAAAAAACATATTATCATATTAATCGATGCCCTGTGGATGTTAAAAAACTTCGAGAATTTGAAGAAATTCACTTTACTGCCAAATCCACTATAACTAACAAAAATAAAATGCGTGACAAATTTTTCATGGACCATTTTGAAATACTGCAGAAAAACTTTCGGTATTTTTCTGATTTGGTCACTGTACATCCATTTCCAACTTAACCCGACTATAGAAATTATTTTTAAAGCCAATATTAATAAACTTCATTTATTTGCGGGTGTACTCCGCTTATTAGTGTTGTGATAACTCTGCACAGTCAAAAATTTCTTTAATATCAAAGTTTTTTTTCATGAAAAAGGGTAAAAATTGACAAAAAGTAGAGAAAAACAGCTTTTTCTGAGATAAAAATTGACCTTTAATTGCGTTTTGATATTTAAAAATGTCCAGACTATCAAAAGAAATGACGCCCACTACACCCACAATTTTATTGAAAATTTTTCACAACCATAAAATTTTTAAAGATTCAGTGCCGAATGGCACTTATCAAGTCAAAATGATAAACGCGCGACCTACCGATTAGTTGACATACGGCGATTTAATAGATACCAAAACATTTAATATGTGATTCTGTATGAATTTTTATGGAGAGTTCAAAAAACACCGAATAAAAAATTTTAAACTTGATTTGGGGAAAATTTTCGTAATTTTTCTTAAAAAGTCGATAAAAGATAAAAAAAATAAAAAAAAATTTGCTTTTCAAACAGCGGTCAGAAAATATGTAGGAATCCATGAAAAAAGTTAATGCAGCTTTTTTTTTGGTTTTTACTCACAGATTTCAGTTATCAAAACAAAAAAAATTTTGGACAAAAAATGCGGAAAATTTTCATAATGCTTCGATTTTTTCAAATTTTTACGATTTCAAAGATGAAAACCCAAACTCAAATCTTTCCTAAAATGGATAAAAATGATTTTATGAAGCTGAAACATATCTAAATCGGTTCAGCTAACTATAATAAGCATGAAAAATTATACTGACTTACTATTTTCGTAAGTTATATTGACTCCAGGATGCCGGACTTATGCCCCCCCCCTTAAGTCGGAGGAAATTTATCTAGTTTTAAATTTAATATTTGAATTTTTCAGACAATTTGGTATACTCATGGTAAATCTTTAAATAAAATGTTCAGCGGTTGAAATTCTACGGACACTTCGTGAGTCGAAAAACGACACACTCGTACAATATTGTACGATAAGTGCGTAGTGGTTAAGTTAATTCTCTCGTTGATCTCAATCAATAAAGAATAACCAAATCGATATTATAAAAGATAATTTTACTTTACGTTTCATTTATTACAACTTCTTCAAAAGTAGAGAATTTAATCTCAGAAAATAATAAGACTCGAAAAATTTTAAGTCTAAAATGTAAAAAAAGTTCACAGATAAAGTAATTACAGTTTTGGGCCCAGTTTTGATTGTTTTAAAACTGCCCATTTTGAAATAAAGTTCGAAGAATGACCTCAAAAACTAACTCTGGAACTAGTGGGCAGAAAATTCTTAAATTCTCAGGGTCAACTCAAAATGCTAAACAAAATTTTTGTAAATTCTGATTAAAAGGGCTTCGATGATTCCCAGACCGTAGTTTCGTTGCAAATTATGATTTAAAGTTAAACAAGAGCGAAGAAACAAACGAGACATATTTGAAGAAAATAAAGAGCATTCTAATATTTTAAAACCGGAAAATAGTTGATATATGTTGAACAAGTAATGACGAAGTTTTCAAAATATTTTCGACCAAAAAACCAACCAAAATGTATATGATTTTCAAAGAGTCATATAAAGATATGTGGTCACCTACTCGAAAATTCGAGTTTGCCATTTTTGTAGAGTTTTTCCGCTGTTCGGAAACGTAACGGGAAGTTTTTTCATAAATTTTCCGAAAGTTTTTCCAAAAATATCTCAAAATTTACGAATTCGAAAATTCAAAATTCGAACTAACAAAACTTTGTAAAAACAGCAATAATACGAAAATTCAAAGTTAAAAAAGTTGCTAATTGTAAACATAACTTTGATGGTATATTAATAGGCACCGACCCCTCATTAATTAAAGCTCACGCAAAAATTATCAAACTTCATGTTATGCCTTTTCTGAAAATATGGAACACTTTGAAAACAAGGGGTGTATTTTTATCTCAAACTCATAAGGAATATTACTTTCTCGTTTTCGATAGGTTTCGATAGTAACAGCTCTCCACGAACTCATTAGCTCTTGATTCATATGGGTTTCAAACTTTTTACTAAAAATCCAGTAGGTAATGTAGGTTTTGCTCGAGGATCCTCCAAATAATGTCCAAAAAAAAAATCTTGACTTGATCCGAATAAACAATAGAAAAACACCTTGTCGTACGTAGTAATAAAAAAAACTAAAAAACCTACCTTCAAAGATCACGGAGTGGAGTTAAGATCAATAATATGACTCATTTTGAAGCTTGTTCCTTGATGTCGAGCAATCAGTGATCAATAGGTCCAGGACAATATATTCAAATATAACATTGTATTTAACTATGGTTCCACAGTGTGAAGGCCTTTATATATTCGCCCACAAAAAACACAAATCGTGTTTTCCCATCAGTGGTTTCATGGCTTTCTTTTGAGCCTACTTTCGAAAACAATCGAAGCACTTTCGGGGTATTGGTCGCTGAGGGGGAAACCTCCATGAGGCAATTTTTTCGAATTTTACCAAATTGCAAGTATATCTTGTTAAGCATCAAAATGAAGTTCGAAACCGGGAATTGAGATTATTCACGTGACCAGATTTTTTTATTTGCATCATTATGACGAAAAATCTCCAAAACTGATGGTAAGTTTTTTTGGTCGGTATTGTGTGGGCATAAAATAAACTCTTTTTCTCTGACTGATTATGTGGATTTCTAAAGATCTAATTTTTTTTGGGTTAAAATTTCACTCATGTGAGCGCTAAAGAGCAATATCTTTGAATTCAAAGAAAAAAATTATAATGAAACCAAAAATAAACAACCTGTCCTTATATTTTCGGTCAGTGATCAAAAAACAGCTTTTTAAAATCACAACCATCATTAAATTTGCGTAAAATTATGTTAATTTAACGTACGGAACGAATTTTTTCGTGAATTCCATGTTTTTTGGATATTTTTTCGACGGTTTTTTTCGAAATTTTAGACTCAAACTTTATTTTCTCGCATATTAAAGGATCTTATGTAAGCTATAATTGCCAAGCTTTAATTGTTGTCTTCTGGTGTGATTTAATAATGAGAACTACTCATTAACCGGCCGTTGGCGGATTGCCAAATAAATGATAAGTGCGCCTTTCTAGGCTATTTTAAGGGGGGTGGTCGTCCATTTTAAGGGTTTTCGATAGCCAATGTCGCCACAAGGTACAAATCGTTGAGACCAAACTTTACCTCTTTGACATATTTGAACAAAAAAATCTAGCATCCTAAAAAAGAATCCAAATTAAAAACGGATGGCTCGTCAAATCAGAAACGTGCTTACAAAAGGTGACGGAATATTTTCAAAGTATCTCCTCCCTGAGTTTTCAAGGTTTCAACAATTGATTTCATGTTTTAAATTTAACCGGATGGACGTGAGCAGACCCCAAGTTGAGTTTTGGAAAAATTCTTTGATTTGGCTCAAAATCACAAAAAACTTGTATTTTTGCTCTAGTTAAACATATGGGCAAAATACTGTTTTTTTTTGGTGATTCTGAAGCCAAATCAAGAATTTTCCAAAAACCAACTTGGGGGTCTGCTCACGTCTGTACGGTTAATCAAATCATGAATCATTGTTGTAACTTTTCAAACTCAGGGAGGAGATACATTTTTACAAAAAGATGGTAAAAGGGATGGGGGGCGAGGGTCCAACGATTTTTGCTACTTGTGCGACAATTGGCTATTCGAAACCTCTTAAAATGCGACGACCCACCCCCCTTAAAATTCAATTTTTTTTCTTAATTTTACATAAAAAAACCTGCCGGTCTTAAAAATGGACAGAAAAAAAAATCTCTACCAAGATAGCTTGAACAAACATTTAAAACCGATTTTTTTATTTTTTGAAATTCCTTATTTCAAATCGTCTTATTTTACATAAGTTATAGAAGAGGGACCAATTTTTGACTATTGAAGTTTCTTATTCGTAAAAGTATGAATAATACTGCCTAAAGGACGATTAATTAGTTATTCATTTTCGAGTAATTTACACGTTTTAACTTTTGATTATATAAATTAAATATTGTAATTTAATAATTAGCCAAATCTTCAACTAATCAGTAAAATAAGGGGATTTCCACCAATCATATCTGATTACGGTACTTGCTGAGCTTTTATGCCCCTTTTAGCAAAAATTTTAATATGTATTCGGTCTTGTGAAAACCACCATATCCGATTTAAGTTTTTAGATAGCTCAAACTGAGTACAAAATATTCTACTATGATGAAAATTATTAAAAAAATGCGTCCGAATCAGACATTTTGATTTTTTCTGAGATTACTGAAATTGTTTAGTTTATCGATTTTTTGTCAGAAAATTTGGAAACTGTGGTTCTGATTCGGACTATTTTTTGCTAAATTTTTTTAAATATTTGTGCTCAGTTTGAGCTATCTAAGAACTTAATCAGATAAAGTGGAATTGAATTAAAATTTTGCCCTAAAAAAGTAGGCATACAAGCTTCCAGCAATTACCCCGTAATAGATATAGCCCAAAATTCAAGTTTATCTTGAAATGGATGCATCGTCCTCGCCAACATTAAACAACATTTAAATTTAGTATTACGCGCCAATACAAATTGAACATCCATAGTAGTTTATTACGGAAAATAAAACCGCCGATTAAAGACCAAATTAACAGAAATTCACATTAAAAATACAATCGTTACCAATTAAGATATAATAAATATTGTTCGGTAGTACAACAAGTTGTTACGTTCTGGACAGAAAATGAAAAATCCTATTGGATTTGCAGTACAAATTTTTGCCTACCTTAGGAAGCTTGTCAAAGCAATGCTTACCGAGGTGTAATCAAGTTTAAGTTAAATCAGTATTATTGAGAGTGATATGTGTTTGCGATGCGTTTCAGGGTAAACTTTTGCTATAAGAAATCATGGAATATTAAATTATTTGGTAAAGACTTGGGCTAAGCAGCGATGTGGAAGATTGGTACATTTTTTTCGATTTGATTTATGAAGAGAAAAAATTTGAAATTTTTTTTTATTATTGTTTATCTACAATGAAAAGTGTTCATTTCTTGCAAACGTGTATTATTGTTTAATTTTCTCAACATTCTTAGTATTTGTTGGAAAAATATCAAAAACCACTTTTTTCATTAACAAACTCCATTTTCCAACTTGACCCGATGTGGGATTTCTTTGAACATGCGCTATTTATAAACTTCAGACATTTCGGTTGTAAGTGCACTTATTAGTGGGCAGAATCATTATCCACATGAAAAAATTACTCTTAATAGGAAGTTTTTTTTCCATGAAAAATAGAGGAAAAACAGCTTTTTTAGGAAAAAAAATTGACCTTCAATTTGGTTTAAATATAAAAAAGTGTTTCTGACTTTAAAATCAAGTAGCCTATTACACCCGCAATTTTTATGATTTATTCTTTCAAAAAAATAAAATTTCCTATAAAATTGCGTGCCAAATGGCACAAACCGGTGTCAGAAGTAAGTGTTGTAAATTGTTATCAGTAGTTCAGAAACAACTATTCGCTGACCTTTCATCGATTGAAATACGGAAATTCAAATAGATACTATAAAATTTCACATTGTGATTTAGCATATTTTTTAAGGAGATTTCAAAACACCAACATTCTAGGTTGTTTAGGGTGTTTATCGTTTTCGTGCATTTTAAACCTATCATAGTTATGGAAAAACGGGAAAAAGTACATTTATACAGAAATTTAAAAAGAAAAGTTTTCACAACCTGAACGAAATTTCTTTGAAGAAATTGGTTCAAAAATCGGACTCTCTATTTAGATGGGAAACTAGGGCTACAAGCGTGTTTTCTTATAAGTCCTGGGATTTCAAAAGTAATACAAATTATTTTTTGGTCCAAATTGCAGTATCAATATGTAATAATATATAATCCAATATTAACATCTATTGAATGAATATCTGTTTCCTTGTATTTTTTTTTGCATTTTAGGTTTTTTTTATAAAATAAAAAAATGCAATAAATCTTGTTTCCTATTAGGAACTTCTTAACTCAGCCTTATTTTTGTCTCATCTAGTTTCTTTCATCACTAATTAAAACGGCTGTTCAATCAAGATATTCATATCCCCATTTTACACTTTGGTTTAAGATCCCGGCCCTGTGTCGTAACTAGTGGCCGAACTAGCTGCCACTCACATACCATTTTTGCACTACTTACCACACCAGGCCGGATCTCAATCAAAGTGTGGAAAGGGGTTAATGGTGGTTAAAATGGTGTTTTGATTTTTTTTAATACAGTCCACAACTCTAATTGGAACACTTACCGACCTAAAAAAGCGTTCCAGTTAGAGGAGTGTTCCAGTTAGAGTAACTCCCAATAATTTTGCTTACAAAGCTCCATTGTAGGGTGATTCCGGGAATGACCTCAAAAACTAACTCTGGAACTAGTGGGCAGAAAATTCTTAAATTCTCAGGGTCAACTCAAATGACCTAGAAAGATCAAAAAAAATTAGTCAAAATGTTCCACTCGAACCAAAATGACCTAAAATGACCCCGAAATGACCTATAGTGACCCAATTGGTAACTCCTAAACGCTCCACTGGATTATTTCAAAACTCGGGCAAATCTAGAAAAAACTCGAGAAGTTCAAAAAAAAATAGTCAAAATGTTCCAACTCGACCAAAATGACCTAAAGTGACCCCTGAAATGACCTATAGTGACCCCAATTGGTAACTCCCAAACCGCTCACTGGATTTTAAAACTCGGGCAAATTCTAGAAACAACTCGAGAAGTTCAAAAAAATTAGTCAAAATGTTCCAACTCGAACCAAAGAAAATGACCATAGTGCACCCTCAATTGTAACTCCTAAACCGCTCACTGTTATTTAAAACTCGGGCAAATTCTAGAAACAACTCGAGAAGTTCAAAAAAAATAGTCAAAATGTTCCAACTCGACCCAAATGACCTAAGAGACCCGAAATGACCTATAGTGACCCCAATTGGTAACTCCCTAAACCGCTACTGGATTATTTCAAAACTCGGGCAAATTCTAGAAAACAACTCGAGAAGTTCAAAAAAAATAGTCAAAATGTTCCAACTCGACCCAAAATGACCTAAGTGACCCCGAATGACCTATAGTGACCCCAATTGGTAACTCCAAACCGCTCACTGGATTATTTTCAAAACTCGGGCAAATTCTAAAACAACTCGAGAAGTTCAAAAAAATTAGTCAAAATGTTCCAACTCGACCCGAATGACCTAAAGTGACCCGAAGACCAATAGTTACCTCAATATAATCCTAAACGCTCACTGATTATTTCAAAACTCGGCAAATTCTAGAAAACAACTCGAGAAGTTCAAAAAAATAGTCAAAATGTTCCAACTCGACCCAAAATGACCTTGACAAGAATGTGTCCCAATTGGTATCTTAACTGCTCACTGGATTATTTCAAAACTGGGCAAATCTAGAAAAAACTCGAGAATTCAAAAAATTAGGTCAAAATGTACCAACTCGAACCAAAATGACCTAAAATGACCCCGAAATGCCTTATAAGTGACCCCAATTGGTAACTCCGAACGCTCCACTGGATTATTTT
>SCLH01000693.1:74805-92213 GCA_004367855.1 Oikopleura vanhoeffeni | reverse complement strand
ATTCAAAAAAATTAGTCAAAATGTTCCAACTCGAACCAAATGATCTAAAATGACCCCGAAAATGACCTATAGTGACCCCAATTGGTAACTCCTAAACGCTCACTGGATTATTTCAAAACTCGGGCAAATCCTAGAAAAGAACTCGAGAAGTTCAAAAAAATTAGTCCAAATGTTCCAACTCGACCAAAATGACCTAAAGTGACCCTGAAATGACCTATAGCGACCCCAATTGGTAACTCCTAAACCGCTCACTGGTTATTTTTTAAAACTCGGGCAAATTCTAGAAAAACACCTCGAGAAGTTCAAAAAAAATTAGTCAAAATGTTCCAACTTGACCCGAAATGACCTAAAGACCCGAAATGACCAATAGTGACCTCAATTAGTAACTCCTAAACCGCTCACTGAATTATTTCAAAACTCGGGCAAATTCTAGAAAAAAACTCGAGAAGTTCAAAAAAATTAGTCAAAATGTTCCAACTCGACCAAATGACCTCAAGTGACCCCGAAATACCTATAGTGCCCCCAATTGGTAACACCTAAACCGCTCACTGGATTATTTCAAAACTCAGGCAAATTCTAGAAAACAACTCGAGAAGTTCAAAAAAAATAGTCAAAATGTTCCAACTCGACCCGAAATGACCTAAAGTGACCCCGAAATGACCAATAGTGACCTCAATTAGTAATTCCTAAACCGCTCACTGAATTATTTCAAAACTCGGGCAAATTCTAGAAAACAACTCGAGAAGTTCAAAAAAATTAGTCAAAATGTTCCAACTCGACCCAAATTGACCTTAAGTGTCCCAATGGTATCTTTTGAACTGCTCACTGGATTATTTCAAAACTTGGGGCAAATGCTAGAAAATGACTCGAGAAGTTCAAAAAAAATTTGTTAAAGTACTCCAACTTGACGGAAAATGTCTTAAAGTGGCCTCAATTTGGTGACTTCTCAACCGCTCACTAGATTATTTGAAGACTTAGGCAAATGATAGAAAACAACTCGAGAAATTTGAAAAAAATATTCTAACTTAACTTCTTGACTTTCTAAAAATGTTCTCAATTGACTTTAAATAGCAACTTCTTAATCTCTCACTAGATTATGCTGATAACAACCAATTTACTTAATAAATTCGGTTAAATATTCTATCTTGATCTCAAAGACCGAAAGTGACCCGTAATTATAAGTCCCCCGCAATATCTGTCTTCTAATATTCCAAATATTGAAGACAACGAGAGTACTTTGGGAATTTTTAATTGATCTTAGATAAAGTTTTTTAAATAAATGCTGTTGTGAACAAGTTTTTATTATATGCAAATTTGACCTGCCATTTATTGAGATAAATTGAGTTCATTTATATTTATTAATTATTTAATAGTTCTTTTATTGCTGCTTTACAGTCTTTTTTTGTTTTTGCTTCTAAGTCCAAATATCTACAAAGAAAATTTCAAAATTTTCGTGAACTACAGTTTGAAGAACAATCGTATTTTTGATATTATAATATTTTTCGATTTTAGCAAGTCTTTTCTTTTTTTTGGAATTATTTCTGGCTCAACTTCAACCACACTCACAAATTCAATATATGCTGTTTTATATTGAATTATTTCTCTTCGCTTCTCAGCTAAGACTTTTAGGCGGATTCTTGGCTTTCAATTATTTTTTCATTTATCAGACTTTTTCAGTTTTTAACATTGCTAGTTTTTCGGGGATGCTGAAATAACCATGTATGCAGATTATTGACACGACTTAATGTAGGGTGGGTAATGCACATCAAATTTGTATTTAGTTGGTTTCAGTAAAATTTGGTAGCGGGGGCGTCAAAATTTAATTTGAATTTTTTATACCAATTTATTTAGTTTTTTTTTCGAGAATTTCAAATTTGAATTGTTTTTGAGATTTCAAAACTAAATTATTAAGATGATTTTTTCCATTTTTTATTTCCAACCCTAACTTAATGCCAAAGAGCAAACGTTGCTAGTTTTCATATTGAAGAATTTGCTTTCAGAGAATTTTAAGTGGCCAAAACACTCTCTTGTCGTTGGTTGAAAGAGTGATAACAATATTCTGCATTTCCATTCCTCGATTAGTGATCGTAGCAAAAGTCTTTTTGAAATTTCCCAATACAAAAGTGATTGCACCTTTGAAAACGATGCATTGCCTTTTCTTTTCATAAAAGGAAGTTGAATTCCATAATTTTTCAAACTTTGAAATCAAAACCATGTATTACTTCCTTTCAGTTTGCTAGTTTCTGCTTCAGCTTCAACTCGAACCCATGCGAGTAAATTTGCTACCGGTCGTCTTTTAAAAGGAGCAATTTTCTTTCATAATCATACGCTAGTTCACTGCTTTACGTTGAACAACAGGTTTCGATACACGAGTCCACAATGGCGAAATAAAAGCATTCCAAAGCAAAAACATAAAACTTGCATCTAATAAAATAAGTATCTTATTGTCTTCTAGATTTTTCAGCAATTTCATCGCTCTTGATTGTTTTCGTATAGTCTCAGATGATCAACGACCCCGTCGTAGTGCAGCAAAAGTTCCCTGGCATTATTGAAGTTGATGCAAAACGACTACCCATATCTTTGTAAGGTTCAAATAAATAAAAGTCGTATCATTTTTTTTGACAGAAAGGCTTTTTTAGTATTTGATGAAAGAGGCGATTTTTCCATGCTAATGATACCGCCGCCTGGAATTTGAAAAATTAAATTTCTCAGTTTTTTCAAAAAAAAATTCCATGCTAAAGATACTGCCACCTGAAAGCAGGCAAATTTTAAATCGGGAAATTAAAAAAAATTCCGCGAGACTTGGAGAAATATGGTTTCTGAATGGTTCAAAATATTTCTCTAAAACTGTCATTTTTTTTTCGTCTGACGAAAAAAGAGACAAAATTCACGTGCCACAAATACGTCATCTGCATATAAAATCAGGCTGTATTTATTGAACACATTTCGAAAACGAATTTATTGTGGAAGCCAACATATATTTTTCTTATGAACCCTACTCTGTTATAAATCTAGGACGAAAGGTGTTTGGTTTCCAGATTTGTTGAAGGCATTTCATCGATAAGTGACTTTCTCAAAGAATTGAATTGGTATCCTGATTTGCATTAGATCCAAAAAATAATCTTCACGTCCTGTAAGGCTTCTATTACATGATTGGTCATACTATTGAAACCTTGTTTTTCTAAGTGGCCTGCAAGGAATTCATATATTGTTTTATTTACAAAAAAAAAATTTTTTATTCAAAGATTTATAAAAAAGTTGATTATGAATTCCAATCTACGCAGTGCATTAGACAAAATTGTTGGAATCGAGGTCTCGGATAAATATTATGAAGCTCCTGGATCACAAATTCATTCATCTTGACTGTGACTTGGGCAAGAATCAGAACATATTCCAATTTTTTGGATGCAATAATTGGCCAATTTTCTTGAAATTGCTTTTCTAAGCATTGGATAGCCCTCTGACACATATCGGAACCGGTTTTGCCTTCTAATAAAAACAGTCCTGATGCGATAAACAATCCATTTCGTCAAAAAAGCTAATTCCGAGCAAATTTTCGTTAGACATTGAAGGAGTCGTATCGAAACAAACCATCAGTGTATCGGCCTTTTTTTACAATTCCAAAATTTGAAACTCATTTAAAGATGCACGGGCGTATCTTGAAAGGTTAGCACTATTTAAAGAGTACTGCTCGATGAAATTGATTTCCTCGATAAAATATTATTTTTTCAAATTAATCTTCTTTTTTCTAAAAATGTTTAGACTAAGGTAGAATAGCAAAAAATCGACCAGTCCGTTTTATTTATTAACAAAGCCAAATGTTTGTACGGTTTAGGCTGTCACCTGTGAAATTTGGGCCGAGACAAAGTTCAAAACATGGAATTTTGAGTTCTCTCATTGTGTCCTTAGTGAATTTGGAGTAAAAAATGGGCTTATGGCATATCGAAATTTTAACTCCTGGTGTCTGAAATAGCCAAAATACAAACAGGTCATGAGAAAACCGGCTGTTAAACCGTTAAAATTATCAGGAATGCTTCCTCGGATTTTTTAACCGCTCTTTAGTCTCTATTTTAGCCTCGACAGGTGACAGGCTAGTACGGTTTATCGAGAATCGGCATTTTTTAAAAATTGGCAAAGAATATTTTGAAATTTTTTTCCCTTGTTCTCCGACAGAAAAAAAAATTGCCAGTCGCTAGACAATATGAAATTTCATCAGAATAAAAAAATTGGTGTCAAAATTTTTTGGACAATGAAGGCACACTATGTAAAACTTAACATAAGTGCTGACCTAACCTGCATCTATTTATTATAATTTCTGCCTGGAATAGATGGATTCAAGATCAAATCTGGAAACATCCTTGAAAAAATTCAAGCATTCTTGGAGAGTTCCACTGCTTTCACTGTGCGCAAGTTCTTGGAGCAAAAAAATTTGCATTTCCGATGAATATTCAAATCTATTGCCATGCTGGTTATGCTTTTTGAATAAATCAAGAGTGGTCGAATCTTTTTTTTTATGTTGTTCATTTCATTCTATGAATTAAAGCTTCATTTTCCAATTTAAATTTTTTTTTGGAGCCTTTTATTTCCCCCTTCATTTTTCTAGCGCGAATCGTGATGATGTGGTATTTTGGCGTGACAAAGACATCACTGCAGCTCATATCTATATAAAAAATTATGTCAGTTCAATAAGTGGTAAGATTCAAACGTATTTTTTTGAGTATCAACGCGCAATTTTTGGTCGAAGACATGTTTACATTATAAAATTAGAAAAAAAGTTTAAAATACAAGAACAAACTTACTATCTGAACCAGAAGCTGATGCCAAGTTTATTTGCCAATCTTTCTAGAGAATTTTTCGTGATCATTTAACACGTGGGAAAGTACAGACAAGCCTTTGCTTTCGATTGAGTTAATTTTATTTAAACTTTGCTCACCCGATTTTTTTGAAAAAAATCTCGAAACAAAAATTCGAATTTCTATTTTCAAATCTTCATTGGTTCATTATAAAATGGTTTCATAAGTTGAAAACGTAAACTGAATTATTTAAGAAAACAGCGATTAGTGAAATTCAGATATAAATTATTTTTTCGAATATTTTAAGCATTCACAATTCCCTTAATCGGATGAAAAGCTTTTATACAGGACATCACATTTTCTGTTCGAGGTCAAATAATTTTGGAGAGCATTGCAGGACTTAATAAAAAAATGAAGAAAACAGCCATTGGGATAAATTCCAGCATTTAAGATGGTTTATCTAGCTCTTGTCATAGAACCCAAACAAAATAAAGATTAAAGCTCTTGCATAAATTCTACAGGTTGTATTTCAGATTTGAGGCGCTTTGCGGTCTAACTGATTTTACGTTGATTTTTACTTAAGAAATTCATAGGATTATTCGTTAGACGGCAAAGCGCCTCAAAATCTAAATACAACCTGTGAGCATTTAAGTGATGGATCTATCTCTCGGCATAGAACCAAACAAAAAAATAAAAAATTAAGCTCCGGGCATAAATTTTACAGGTTGTATTTTAGAATTTGAGACGCTTTCGATCTAACTGATTTTTACTTTATTTTACTTAAATATTAATAGAATAATTCAGTTAGACGGCAAAGCGCCTCAAATATAAAATACAACCTGTAGCATTTAAGATGATGGATCTAGCTCTCGCATAGAACCAAAGGAAATATAAAAAATAAGGCTCTAGGCAAATTCTTCCAAATAAGACTGCCAGCTCTCGGCATGGCAGTCATTTGTTAAAATTAAGGGGGTAGTGTCCGCAACAAAAGTTGGCTCAGAATTTGATAAAATACTTAATTTAATATATTGCATTTCGAAAAAAAAAAGTATTTACAAGATATTTCTCGCAGACACTTCCCTCTCAATTTGACCACCAGCTCTAAGAGCTAAAGCAAGGCGGCCATTGTGATCACTTTATTTAAATCATCCATTTAACATAAAGCTATTTTAACCAAACTTTTTGTACAGAGCAAGACATATACAATAAAGTCTGGCCGGCTTTCGGCACGGGCCGCTGGTTATAACCCGAAGTGTTCTGAAACGGGATAAGTTTTCAAAGAGAGATTTTTTTCACTTTTACGTTTTTTTCTCGAAAAAATCATGGTTTGGGAGCCAAAAATCATAATTTGAATTTTTTTTCAAAAAAGTGTGTGAATTTCATTCATAAGTGACGTTGACCTAAAAATACCGATTTGGCATCTGTTTTATATAATTTAATACTGAAAAAACGAAAAATCGCTATATTTTTTGATCACGTGACTACCAAAATTTTCTTCATAATTTTTTTTGTCCATTTTTTGCATTATATTTTTCAACCTCAAGAAGTTTCGGAACAATCCACCCATTATTTCTATAGGTCGAAATTTATGCTGGACTGCTAAATATAAACAGTTCCGGCGATATTGGCATTTTCGCATTTATACTTAAAGGGTGTTATTGGTTTTGTCGGATTGCAAGCCTCCCTACGGCTGAATCAATGTAAAATAAGACAAATCTGAAAAACATACACTGCTAAAAGTATATTCCTTGCACTAGCACCATTAATAACTTTAGTGCACTCTAACTAACCACCTGGTTAACCGCGGTTAAAGACGAGTTGCTCTTGGCTTTTTTTCAAAGGAAATAAGGATCCTAGAGCTTATATGGTAAATTTTTTGACATTTGTAAGGAATCTTGCAAAGTTGTCTGAATGTAAGTGAATAGAAGCTGTTTTGCATTTCTGTCTCAGAGGTCGCATATCCCTTTCTCAACGGAACCTCCATATTAAAAACCTTTACTATCTCTATAGCGCCGTGTTCGAATCCCACTAATGTTGTCTAACTGATTGTCTTGAGTATGATTATAGGCAAGGGCCTCTTGATATTGGGACCAACTAAATTTGGTCGATCGAATCACTCAAGCAATCACTAGACAAACATCAGTGGGATTTCGAACACGCGCGATAGAATAGTAAACTTTTTGAGATGGAGTTCCGTTGGGAAAAAGATATAGTTGATTGTGCACAAAAAGGGTGTTTTTCGAGCGTTTTGATTAAGGCTTTTTCTCTTGAATTCCAGAGAAACGTCATTTTGAAATAACACAAGTCCAACAATCGAATGGCATATCCCCTATCACACTTTTGTAAATATCCAGCCCTACTACGTTAAATACACACTACGTTGTCTTAATCAGGGGCCGGATATTTACAAAGTGTGAATAAGGGATTAGGAATAAACTCCAGCATCCCTTTTTATTTGAAAGAAGCCGTTGGACTTCTTAAACGCGGTTAACCAGATGGTTTTTAGTAAATTAGTCGAATTCGAAAAGTTCAATTCGAACACAAAATTTTCTTAAAAAGCAATAACTCGAAATTATTGTAGTTACAAAAGTTGCCTTGAGTATCAAAACATCACTTTGGTTGGTAATTGAAGATTGTATGAACCCTGTAAAGAGTTGTTTCATCAGACGCCATATTCGTATCTTTCAAATGCACCGAGTAAAAATTTGAATTCTAGAATATAAAATTTCGGAGCGAAAATATTACTTCTTCGCATCATTCCTTAGCAGAAAAATATCAAATTCCCAACTGCCCTTAAGTATGTGTCGTAGTATAGCAACACCATTCAAGTAGGAGCCACACATTGTGGCTCTGGTGCCTTGCGGTGGAAACTTATTCTGTTATATGCTCACAAAGGGTTAAACAAATATAAGTAATAGACTTCGACTATTTAATATTTGATCGTTGTTCCAAAAAATATATTCTCTTTTGAACTAAGTTGGAATGAAGTTCGCCTACTTACAAAACGCTCTGTAATTGCTAAGTTAAAAACAAGTTTAAAACAGGTTTTAAAAACAGGCTGTGAAATAGCGTTTATTAACAATAATAAATTAAAAAAAAGAGGGCTCAAAAGGATTCCGAGCTCGGATGGGAAGGGCCACAACGCAGACAGTAACGCGTTTAAGCCATTTGCGCCAGTTAGATTAAACTTGTTCGTATTATAAGTATTATCCAAATATTTGAAAGTCTAATGGGCGAATCAACACACCCATCATTGGCCGACAGCCACCAGAATATCATAAGATTTTTATAGCGGTTTCAATTTCGACTTATGAATGTTCTTTTTTCCTGTGGCGCTTTCCGGTTAGTGAGATTGCTTGGTTGCTGGAAATAATTGTCCAGTGCATCATAAAAATAAAATTCAAAATGACATTTATTCGACTGGTTGGGGAGTTTCAGGCTTTGTTGTGCGCCAAAAAATCATTTTTTATCGAATTTTCGGGGTCAACACTGGAATCATTTTTTTTCTTGTTTCTTATTTTTTTGGGAATCCGATAAAATGCAACAAAATGGCTACTTAAAGAAAAACATTTTTTCTGAACTACTTACTGTTAGAAAAAACGTTTTTTATCCGGCAATTAACCAATATTGCCCCATGTATGATGCGTTTCAAAGTAGTTTTTGAAGATTAATGGTTATAATTTTTGAAAGTCGCACTGTTAGTGCTCGTAAACTAGTAAACTATCTTTTGAGTTGGTTTCAAATATTGGTATGAGTTTTCTCTTTTTGACTTTTGCGAGACTTTTTTTTAAACAAACTGACATGTGTGAGTTGTTGTGAAAAACTGCGCTACCTCTGCTAGGTTGGCCGTGCTCGTGAAACGGTGGTGAACCGCTCGTAAGCTCATACCGATATAATCTTCCTTACAGTTCGGCATACAAAGTGATAGATGCATTCGGAGAGTCAGTACATAACGGGAAGTTTTTTCAGTTTTTGAAGAAGCGACTAAATCGATATTATTTCTACGTTCTTTTCGAAATAACGCTCAAATCCTGTTATATCGATCAAACTCGATTTAACTAAACAAACGCTATTAGCGGTAGTGCGTGCTGCGTGCGTGGCAAATCCTAGAAAAGAACTCGAGAAGTTCAAAAAAATTAGTCAAAATGTTCCAACTCGACCCAAAATGACCTAAAGTGACCCTGAAATGACCTATAGCGACCCCAATTGGTAACTCCTAAACCGCTCACTGGATTATTTTAAAACTCGGGCAAATTCTAGAAAACACCTCGAGAAGTTCAAAAAAATTAGTCAAAATGTTCCAACTTGACCCGAAATGACCTAAAGTGACCCCGAAATGACCAATAGTGACCTCAATTAGTAACTCCTAAACCGCTCACTGAATTATTTCAAAACTCGGGCAAATTCTAGAAAAAACTCGAGAAGTTCAAAAAAATTAGTCAAAATGTTCCAACTCGACCCAAAATGACCTCAAGTGACCCCGAAATGACCTATAGTGCCCCCAATTGGTAACACCTAAACCGCTCACTGGATTATTTCAAAACTCAGGCAAATTCTAGAAAACAACTCGAGAAGTTCAAAAAAAATAGTCAAAATGTTCCAACTCGACCCGAAATGGACCTAAAGTGACCCCCGAATGACCAATAGTGACCTCAATTAGTAATTCCTAAACCGCTCACTGAATTAATTTCAAAACTCGGGCAAATCCTAGAAAACAACTCGAGAAGTCAAAAAAATTAGTCAAAATGTACTCGACCCAAATTGACCTTAAGTGTCCCAATTGGTATCTTTTGAACTGCTCACTGGATTATTTCAAAACTTGGGCAAATGCTAGAAAATGACTCGAGAAGTTCAAAAAAATTTGTTAAAGTACTCCAACTTGACCGAAAATGTCTTAAAGTGGCCTCAATTGGTGACTTCTCAACCGCTCACTAGATTATTTGAAGACTTAGGCAAATGATAGAAAACAACTCGAGAAATTTGAAAAAAAATATTCTAACTTAACTTTCTTGACTTTCTAAAAATGTTCTCAATTGACTTTAAATAGCAACTTCTTAATCTCTCACTAGATTATGCTGATAACAANTGACCTCAATTGGTTACTTCTAAACCGCCCACTAGATTATTTCAAGACTTTGTTAAATGATAGAAAACAACTCTTGAAGTTCGAAAAATAAGTCAAAATATTCCAACTTGGCCAAAAATGTCCACAAGTGACCCCAAATAACACGTTTGAAACCGTTCACTAGATTTTTTCAAGACTTAGGCGAACGATAGAAATCAACTCAAGAAGTTCAAAAAAATGGGTCAAAATATTCTAACTTAACTTTATTGACTTTTTAATAATGTTCTCAGTTGACCTCAAAGTATGCTAAAATTCGTTTAAATATTCTAACTTGACCTCAAAGACCGAAAGTGACCTGAAATTATAAATCCCCCGCAATATTTGTCTTCTAATATTTTTCAAATATTGAAGACAACGAGAGTACTTTGGAAATTTTTGATCTAAGAAAAAGTTCACTCAAATAAATTGCTGTTGTATGTGAACAAGTTTTTATTATATGCAAATTCGACCTGCCATTAATTGAGATAATTTGATTCCATTAATATTTATTAATTATTTAAGAGTTCTTTCACTGCTGCTTTACAGTCTTTTTTTGTTTTTGCTTCTAAGTCCAAATATCTACAAAGAAAAATTTCAAAATTTTCGTGAACTACAGTTTGAAGTACAGATGGTATTTTTGATAATATATATTTTTTCGATTTCAGCAGGTCTTTGCTTTTTTTTGGAATTATTTCAGGCTCAACTTCAACCACACTTACAAATTCAATATATGCTGTTTTATATTGAATTATTTCTCTTCGCTTCTCAGCTAGGACTTTCAGGCGGATTTCTTTCATTTCGTTGTCGGTTTCTTGGCTTTCAATTATTTTCTCATTTATCAGACTTTTCGCAGTTTTCAACATTCCAAATCTTTCGGGATGCTGATATAACCATGTTTGCATATTATTGACACGACTTAATGCCAAAGAGCAAACGTTGCTGGTTTTCATATTAAAAAATTTGCTTTCTGAGAATTTTAAGTGCCCAAAAACACTCTCTTGTCGTTGATTGGAAAGAGTTATAACAATGTTTTTCATTTCCATACCTCGATTAGTGATTGTGGCAAAATCTTTTTGAAATTTTCCCAATACGAAAGTGATTGCACCTTTGAATCGATACATTGCTTTTTCCTTTTCATAAAAGGAAGTTGAATTCCATAATTCTTCAAACTTAGAAATCAAAACAATGTATTTACTTCCTTTGAGTTTGCTACTTTCGGTTTCAGCTTCAACTCGAACCCATGCTAGTAAATTACACCCGCAATTTTATAGAGATTTTTTGAAAAAATACATTTTTAATAAATTGCGTGCCAAATGGCACAAACCGGTGTCACAAGCAGGTGTTGCCACCCCCAAATTATCAAAATGGTGAAGATACGATCAAAAATAATGGACATGAAAGATGCTGAGAATTTGAAGTTGACCTACTCGCGGCAGCCTACTCCATTTCAGTTTTTAAAAAAACGCCATAAGTTATGGCCCATAATCTAATCGTAACATCAGCCTGTCAACGTGTGAAAAAGTGGGTAATCACAATTTTGAAACATAAAACATTGTATGCCAGGTTCAAAAGAAACAATAACTCCTGTAGAACTTAGAATGAGTCTGTACGCCAGCTTAGATTTCCGCATCTGAGCTGCCATTCTTTAAAAATCGAGCTATAGTCAAAGTTCATTTATAACATATATTTTTCAGTTATATTTAAATATAAATTCACACATTGCTTACGAATGAAACAAACAGAACAATTTATTTTTAAATGAATCAAGGGCATGTTAAGTAGGCATAAATATATAAAAAGTTAACACAATACCTTTCAATTACACACAAAGTCATATAAGAACATAAGTTAAACGTTTATTAATGAAACTACTTCTATAAAGCTTCCATAACTATATAAATTATAAAATACTTATATCAATATACTGCAGATACAACTGATTGCTTTCCTCTGTTAAAATAATAATTGTAACTGTTTGCAGACAAAATTCTCTAGTAAAGACTCTTTATTTGTGTAAATATTTTATATTCATTGGAGAAGAAAACAGAGAAAGTTGCGCCTAGCGGCTTACACCTACGCATTCATGTGATCAGGATCTTCTGAAGTCGTTGACTTCTAGGGAAAAGTGCTTCATCTAAACCTGAGAAGCCATTTACAATAATACAAGCAGCCTTGAAAGTTAAAAACCGAACACGGTACAATAGATAGACTTCTAATATCTTCATTATGACAACTATAACTTATGAATACTTTAGCAACTTATGTCTTCAATATCACGGGTCAGTTATTGCGGGCTATGTCTTGATCGAAAAAATATCACGGAAAACTTAGACGATTTTTAAGGGCTTCGATCGTGATTGAGTACGTTTTGATAAAACACAGTACCTGTCTATATGTAAGTTGAAAAAAGTTCTCAATTACATAAACAAAGTTTGGGATGACTCTCAAACGTTTTAAGACTTTTTTCGCATTCACCAAGTCCACAAAAATCAGTGACGAAATAACTCAAAAATAAGGTTGGATATTGCCATAAATTATCCTATTATCTTGAAAATAAGATCACGTGACGTTGTGAAAAATGTCGTTTGATTAAAACATCTTAGTGAAGTGTTAATTTGCCTCAAAATTTTTGGCGTAATTTAGCCTACTATTTGTTACTTGAACCAAAACCTATTTCTTATTTGAGGTCACGTGATCGTTATGGACTCTTGGTGTAATGAGAAAAATCTTAAAAAACTTCTAAAAGACCTTTGCTATCGTTCAAGATATAGTACTAAGCCAATTTCGTCAAACAGTACTATTTTGGGTCGAGCTATGTCTTGAATAAAGGTCACTGACGCATTTTGCTAATCGGTAATTGAAAAAAGTTCTAAATTTTTTTCTCATCACGATCCAAGCGTTTTATTTGGTAATACTAAAAAAATTTTGCAAAAATAGAATGTACTGCAGATACTAATTTTTCATAAAAAAAACGCACAAACGTATTTTTCCAAAGTTATCGATACTTGTAACTAGATCTTTTCTTAATGATCAAGCGTCGTAAATGATTAATGTGAATGGCAGTGGAGTGCAAAATCAATCTACGAGTAATTTGTAAAATTATTTTGTTGTCTTTTTTGAAATGGAGAAAATAAGATCGAGATTTACACAAACCAGAATTCAGCTTTTATCTTACAGTAGTTCATGTGCCATCGACGTTACAAAATTTTACGTAAAATGTAGTTTTGAAAATTAGATTTAATAATTTGCTAGAGCACCTAGCACACCCTAGGCATCATAGTGAATATAATTACTGGAGAGATGTAGTCAACAAGGTCTGAATTTGAGACCACAAACTTACAGAGACCAAAACTATATTACGTATGAACTTACTAAATCGAGATAGCAGTCACCACGAAACTAACCCACACAAATGATGAATACTATATATACAAGTAAAAATAGATTGGAAAATTAATCTTAAACATGACGCATTAGACGCACCCGAGATATTTAGATAAAACATCAAAACCCACGCATAGTCGCGATGTTGGCTCTTTTAGCGATAGGCAGAATTAACAAAACATTGTAAAACTTGAGGTTTTTTGACGATATTTTGCCGCGATATGCCCTCCCGTAGATAGATTTTATTTTGAAAAGTTGCTTTTAAAGTTAACTCTCCGCCGTAGCGAAGCGCTGGAGGCCTGATCGACGTTAAACGATTTTTATCCCTACTAGCATGATGTGAATCATCTGCGAGCAAGTAAACGTGGAACTTTTGCCAAGAATTTGTTGTGCTTTTTTGGGATACAGTACTAATTATTGCAAAAAAAATCTCAATCAGTCTAAAAAGAGAGACTCTCTATCAAAAAAGATTTCTAATACTTTTTCCCATTACGTATCAGTCGAAAAAGCGATCAACGACCGTATTGGAAAATGAGAATATTCATGCTTCAAAAGGTCATGGAAAATATAAAGTAACTTACTAGCCCCTAGACCATCATATAAGCCAAAAAGTGCTTTCTATTTTTTAAAAGACCGGAAAGAACAACAATAACGAAATGAAGTTAAAGGTTCGAATCGCCATAGAGTGCATTAATCAAATGAGAGGGTGATGAATTTTTTTTTGTTGGATGAGCCTCAGAAATATATTTTACTTCTACTTTTGGATTTCGAAATTTTCTTTATCACTTACTCACAACTTATATATTAAAACAAAAAGTCTGAAAACTCAGTTTTAGGAATTCGCGTGACATCTTTAAAAAAAAGATATTTTGCTGACAAATGTAGAAACTTTTTTTATTTTTTTGTTGAAAAACAGAAAATTGATCAAAGGGAAAGCGGGCGGAATATAAGGCGCAGACTATGTTTACCATAATTCATCATTCAGGTGGAAATATCGTTTCATAGACGAACCCGGATAAGGTATGTGAATCGTAAGGAACATAAGTTATCACTAATTTTATTTTATCATCATTTTAAAATGTATGGTTTCCTGTGGAAAACAGTTTGAGTTAACTTCACTTTTACAGCGGAAATGAAGTGATTATATTTTAATTGTCTTAATTATACTAATAAAAATTTGAGTCTATCCTTTAATCTTCAATGATTACAACAATTAATTCTAACACGTAAACTTTCACATATTAAGACTCAGAAGCCAACCAAAAAGTGCTCTCATGCCTCTGGGTAAATACTCAAAAGTCTAGGGGTTAGAACAATCCAGTATCTAAAAGCCTCCTGATACAAAATTTGTAATTTTTTCTAAAACGTCTGATTAAGGGAGTGGGTGTCGCGATGTGAGCCTCTCCAGTATTTCCCGCCAAACTACAGGTGATATTCCAACAAACCATTGTAACTAACGAAACACGGTTCGCGGTAATTTTAATTAAACAGTTATCTGATACAATCCCACTACGCTGTAAAAAGCTCCTTAAAAAGACACGCAGCGTGCCTACTCTCTATCAATTTCATCATTATTTTTAATTATTTTTGTGAGGCTGCCGGAGAAGCCTAAACAAATAGGCAAATTGCTTTTTCAAATTGTTTGCTTGCGCAGCCAAAAAAATGCGAAATTCGGCAAGAAACAATATTTATTAAAAAATTGATTATAACTTGAAGTGCGCTATCTTGTTTTTTGACGCATACGACCTGATAAAAATGCACCAAAATCCTTAAAAGTGTGTCATTTACGGGAAAAAATATATTTGAAGCATCTTTCTGGTTATCTAAATTGTCAAAAAATTTAAGCCATAAGAAAAGTTGACATCAGCAGAAACGCCGATATCAAAAGTCAATTAAAACTCTATCATGTCAACAAATCTGTCTTCCCCCAGATGGCAGTATGAGTCGAAACTGTACTCCTAAAAATGGTGGAGGAGGCAGGGGTCGGCAATTTTTTGAAATCGTTTGCTCTGCTCTGCTACTAGCCACCATTTTTCGTTCGCTCGTGCTTGCTCTGCCAGCACCATTTATTTTCGGTTCCTGCTGCGCTAGCCTGCTCCAGGGAGATTTCTGATGGTTGCTCGCTCTTGCCTAAACCGAAAATAAATTGTGACTGCTCTGCTGCTCTAAAGCCAAAAAATTCTGTTTCTCGCTCTGCCTAAAATTAATTTTTTTTATGCTCTGGTCGCTCTAAATTTTTTTAGGTTAAGCAAAATTGAGGAGGGGTTTCGCGTACATAATTGCAGGGTAGACGGGGTAACAAATTTAACAAAAATAAATTAAATATAATATCTCCCTTTATCGGGCCTCCGGCCGATTTGTCATTTTAAAAAATTGAATTCAAAATTAATGATGTATCTTTATCGGCCTTCGGCAGATTTGGGCTCATTTTTCAAAAATTGAATCAAATATAATATTTCTTTTATCGGCCTTCGGCCGATTTGGGTCATTTTCAAAAAATTAAATCAATATATATAATTCTTGTATCGCCTCGGCGATTGTGAGGCTCATTTTCAGAGAAAATTAAATTAAAACTAAATTTCTTTTTATGCGGCCTGTCGCCGATTGGGCTCATTTTTCAACAAAATGATTCAAATAATTATTTAATTTTTATCGGCTTCGGTCGATTTGTGTGCCATTTTTCAAAAAATTAATCAATAATAAAATCTTTTAGGCCCGGCCGATTTGGGGCTCATTTTCAACAATTTCAATTCAAAATATATACTTCTTATCGGCCTTCGTCGATTTGAAGGCTCATTTCAACAAATATGCAAATATATGCCCTTTTCCGCCTTTCGCGATTGGGCTCATTTTACATGATCTCATTCAAATATAATATACTCCTTATCGGCCTTCGGGCCGATGTGGCTTCATTTTCGACAAATAAATCAAATATAAATCCTTATCGCTTCGATAATTTTATCATTTTTAAATAAATTGCTGCAAGCCCGCAAAAATTTGTTTTTCAAATTTTTTGTAACCAATTCAAGAAATACTTCGAAAAAATTCATGTTTTGAAATTTTGAAATTCAAAGAATTGTTCTACTTTCGCACATACCGCCGTGTCTCAATTAAATTAAGGATCAAACGCACACACCTCACGTGTGGAAAAAATTAGCTTCCAGGGACCTCCAGAAGTGTTTTAATACAAAATCGGCAATTGGGCTCCCCCGTAATTCTATATAAAACGACCAAAAACAATCTCAAAAGTAGAGTTGTAATTGGGTCTGCTCTGCCTTAAATTGATATCAAAACTTTGCTGCTCGCTCATACCTGATTTCAAAACGTTTGCCTGCTCTCCCTACCTTGATTCAAAAGTGCTCTGCTCGCTCTAGACCTGATTTTCAAATCGGCTCTGCCCTCATCCTCGATTTTCAAACGTTGCCTGCTCTGCGCTAAAAAAGTAGGCAAGCAGAGGGTTAGAGCAGAGAAGAGCAAGCTCGCCGACCCCTGTGGAGACAGCTTGTTGCCTGAGCTCCCAAACTGACCATTTTAACAATTTCTAAATTGAAAAGTTGACATGCCTCTAAGAGAACGCACGACAAAATTAAAATGTAACTGCTCTAGTTTTGCGCAAACAAAGTCTTGCTCAGTGCAGTATGTAGTCGAAACTTGGGTAATCTCGTAAAATCAGGTGAGGGATTCTTTTGCCTGAGCCTCCCAATGAACCATTCAAAATGTTAATTCTTTGTTTTTTCGCGTTTGTCCGGAAAGCAAAATTTAAAACAAAAAGCGCTTTTGCATTTGTAAGGCTCTCCGGGACTCGACACTAAAAATAATAAAAATGATGAGAAATAAAGGAGTAGGACGAACGTGCGTATCTTTAAGAGGCTTTTAAAAAGCGTAGGTCGCGTAGTGGATTGTATCAGATCACTGTTAAGTTCAAATTACCGCGAAGTGGTTTGTTACGGTACAAATGTTTTGAATATCACCTTTGCTATTCTAGGGAAATACACCTTGGAAGAGGGCTCAAATCAGCGACACCACTCTTCAGCTAATTTTAAATGATCAACATCAAATTAACTTTGTGTTTTCTTCTACGTAATGGGACTACCGTTTTCAATATTTAAATTCCAGTCATTTGTGAT
>SCLH01000693.1:62114-74784 GCA_004367855.1 Oikopleura vanhoeffeni | reverse complement strand
TGTCTTTTAAAAGGAGCAATTTTTCTTTCATAATCATACGCTAGTTCTACTGCTTTACGTTGAACAACAGGTTTCGATACACGAGTCCACAATGGCGAAATAAAAGCATTCCAAAGCAAAACATAAAACTTGCCATCTTAATAAATAAGTATCTTATTGTCTTCTAGATTTTTCAGGCAATTTCATCGCTCTTTGATTGTTTTCGTATAGTCTCAGATGAGTCAAGCGACCCCGTCGTTATGCAGCAAAAGTTCCCTGGCATTATTTGAAGTTGATGCAAAACGACTACCCATTCTTTGTAAGGTTCAAATAAATAAAAGTCGTATTCATTTTTTTGACAGAAAGGCTTTTTTAGTATTTGATGAAAGAGGCGATTTTTCCATGCTAATGATACCGCGCCTGGAATTTGAAAATTAAATTTCTCAGTTTTTTCGAAAAAAAAATTCCATGCTAAGATACTGCCACCTGAAAGCAGGCAAATTTTAAATCGGGAAATTAAAAAAAATTCCGCGAGACTTGGAGAAATATGGTTCTGAATGGTTCAAATATTTCTCTAAAAACTGTTCAATTTTTTTTTCGTCTGACGAAAAAAGAGACAAAATTCACGTACCACAAATACGTCATCTGCATTATAAATCAGGCTGATTTTATTGAACACATTTCGAAAAACAATTTATTGTGGAAGCCAACATATATTTTCTTATGTGAACCCTCTCTGTTATAAATCTAGGACGAAGGTGTTGGTTTCCAGATTGTTGAAGGCATTCATCGATAAGTGACTTTCTCAAAGAATTGAATTGGTATCCTGATTTTGCATTAGATCCAAAATATATCTTCACGTCCTGTAAGGCTCTATTACATGATTTTGTCATACTATTGAAACCTTGTTTTCTAAGTGGCCTGCAAGGAATTCATATTATTGTTTTATTTACAAAAAAAATTTTTTTATTCAAAAGATTTATAAAAAAGTTGATATGAATCCAATCTACGCAGTGCATTAGACAAAATTGTTGGAATCGAGGCGTCTCGGACTAAATATTATGGAAGCTCCTGGAATCACAAATTCATTCATCTTGACTGGACTTGGCAAGAATCAAGAACATATTCCAATTATTTTGATTGCAATAATTGCCAATTTCTTGAAATTGCTTTTCTAGCATTGGATAGCCTCTGACACATATCGTGAACCGGTTTTGCTTCTAATAAAAACAGTCTGATGCGATAAACAATCCACTTTCTCGTCAAAAAAAGCTAATTCGAGCAAATTTTCGTTAGACATTGAAGGAGTCGTATCGAAACAAACCATCAGTGTATCGGCCTTTTTTTTACAAAATCCCAAAATTTGAAACTCATTTAAAGATGCACGGCGTATCTTGGAAAGGTTAGCACTATTTAAAGAGGTACTGTTCGATGAAATTGATTTCCTCGATAAAATATTATTTTTTCAAATTTAATTTTCTTTTTCTAAAAATGTTTAGACTAAGGTAGGAATAGCAAAAATCGACCAGGTCCGTTTTATTTATTAACAAAGCCAAATGTTTGTACGGTTTAGGCTGTCACCTGTTGAAATTTGGCCGAGGACAAAGTTCAAAACATGGAATTTGAGTTCTCTCATTGTGTTCCTTAGTGAATTTGGAGTAAAAAATGGGCTTTATGGCATATCGAAATTTTACTCCCTTGTGTCTGAAATAGCCAAAATACAAACAGGTCATGAGAAAACCGGCTGTTAAACCGTTAAAATTATCAGGAATGGCTTCCTCCGATTTTTTTAACCGCTCTTGTCTCTATTTTAGCCTCGGACAGGTGACAGCTAGTACGGTTATCGAGAAGCGGCATTTTTTTAAAAATTGGCAAAGAATATTTTGAAATTTTTTTCCTTGTTCTCCGACAGAAGAAAAAATTGCCAGTCGCTAGACATATTGAAATTTCATCAGAATAAAAAAATGGTGTCAGAAATTTTTTGGACAATGAACGGCATCACTATGGAAAACTTAACATAAGTGCTGACCTAACCTGCATCTATTTATATAATTTCTGCCTGGAATAGATGGATTCAAGATCAAAGTCTGGAAACACCTTGAAAAGTCAAGCATTCTTTTGGAGAGTTCCACTGCTTTCACTGTGCGCAAGTTCTTGGAGCAAAAAAATTTGCATTTCCGATGAATATTCAAATCTATTGCCATGCTGGTTAGCTTTTTGAATAAATCAAGGAGTGGTCGAATCTTTTTTTTTATGTTGTTCATTTCATTCTATGAATTAAAGCCTTCATTTTCCAATTTAAATTTTTTTTGAGCCTTTTATTTCCCCTTCATTTTCTTCAGCTCGAATCGTGATGATTGTGGTATTGTCTGGCGTGACAAAGACATCACTGCAGCTCATATCTTAATAAAAAATTATGTCAGTTCAATAAGTGTGTAAGATTCAAACGTATTTTTTGAGTATTCAAACGCGCAATGTTTTGCGTCGAAGACATGTTTACATTATAAAATTAGAAAAAAAGTTTAAAATACAAGAACAAAACTTACTATCTGAACCAGAAGCTGATGCCAGTTTATATTGCCAATCTTCTAGAGAAGTTTTCGTGATCATTTAACTCGTGGGAAAGTACAGACAAGGCCTTTGCTTTTCGATTGAGTTAATTTTATTTAAACTTTGCTCACCCGATTTTTTTGAAAAAAATCTCGAAACAAAATTCGAATTTCTTATTTCAAATCTTCATTGGTTCATTATAAAATGTGTTTCATAAGATTGAAAACGTAAAACTGAATTATTTAAGAAAACAGCGATTAGTGAAATTTCAGATATAAATTATTTTTTTCAGAATATTTTAGAGCATTCACAATTCCCTTAATCGGATGAAAAGGCTGTTTATACAGGACATCAATTTTCTGTTTCGAGGTCAAATAATTTTGGAGAGGCATGCAGGACTTAATAAAAAAATGAAGAAGAAAACAGCCATTGGGATAAATTCCAGCATTTAAGATGGTTGACTAGCTCTTGTCATAGAACCAAAAAAAAAAAATAAAGATTAAAGCTCTTGCATAAATTCTACAGGTTGTATTTCAGATTTGAGGCGCTTTGCGGTCTAACTGATTTTTACGTTGATTTTTACTTAAGATTCATAGGATTATTAGTTAGACGGCAAAGCGCCTCAAAATCTAAAATACAACCTGTTAGCATTTAAGATGATGGATCTACGTTCTCGGCATAGAACCAAACAAAAAATAAAAAACAATAAGGCTCCGGGCATAAATTTTTACAGGTTGTATTAGAATTTGAGGACGCTTTCGATCTAACTGATTTTTACGTTTATTTTACTTAAATATAATAGAATAATTTAGTTCGACGGCAAAGCGCCTCAAAAAATTAAAATACAACCTGTAGCATTTAAGATTGATGGATCTAGCTCTCGGCATAGAACCAAAGGAATATAAAAAATAAGGCTCTAGGCCTAAATTCTTCAAAATAAGACTGCCAGCTCTCGGCATGGCAGTCATTTGTTAAAATTTAAGGGGGTAGTGTCCGCAACAAAAGTTGGCTCAGGAATTTGATAAAATACTTAATTTAATATATTGCATTTCGAAAAAAAAAAGTAATTTTACAAGATATTTCTCAGCAGACACTTCCCTCTCAATTTGCCACCAGCTCGTTAAGAGCTAAAGCAAGGCGGCCATATGTGATCACTTTTATTAAATCATCCATTTAACATAAAGCTATTTTAACCAAAACTTCTTTGTACAGAGCAAGACATATACAATAAAGTCTGGCCGCTTTTCGGCACGGCCCTGGTTATAACCCGAAGTGCTTCTGGAAACGGGATAAGTTTTCAAGAGAGATTTTTTTCACTTTTACGTTTTTTTTTCGAAAAATCATGGTTTGGGAGCAAAAAAAAATCATAATTTGAAATTTTTTTTCAAAAAAAGTGTGTGAATTTCATTCATTAAGTGACGTTTGACCTAAAAAAACTACCGATTTGGCATCTGTTTTAATATTAATTTAATACTGAAAAAACGAAAAATCGCCTAGTATTTTTGATCACGTGACTACCAAAATTTTTTCTTCATAATTTTTTTTGTCCATTTTGCATTATATTTTTTCAAACCTCAAGAAGTTTCGGAACAATCCACCCATTATTCTATAGGTCGAAATTTAATGCTGGACGTGCCTAAATATAAGACATTTCCGGCGATATTGGCATTTTCGCATTTAATTACTTAAAGGGTGTTATTGGATTTTCGGGATTGCAAGCCTCCCTACGGCTGAATCAATGTAAAATAAGACAAATCTGAAAAACATACACTGCTAAAAGTATATCCTTGCACTAGCACCATTAATAACTTTAGTGCCACTCTAACTAACCAACCTGGTTAACCGCGGTTAAAAGACGAGTTGCTCGGCTTTTTTTCAAAGGAAATAAGGATCCTAGAGCTTATATGGTAAATTTTTTTTGACATTTTTGTAAGGGAATCTGCACAAGTTGTCTGAATTGTAAGTGAATAGAAGCTGTTTTTGGCATTTTCTGTCTCAGAGGGGCGCATAATGCCTATTTCTCAGCGGAACTCCCATATTTAAAAACCTTTACTATCTCTATAGCGCGTGTTCGAATCCCACTAATGTTGTCTAACTATTGTCTATCTCTCTAACAATTTTTGAGTGCATGAAAATGTGGAAAATTAGTGATAACTCACCCATTTTTAGAGCGTAATTACAAGCTATTACAGTTTCGCCTACGCACAATAAATCTGATAACTACCCAATCAAATGATCGGGAGATTTTTTGTTCAAATTCAAGAACATAAACTTAGACGTACTAGACAATTTTTGATGACAACTTTTTGAAATTGATACCAGAGAAGACGTCATGACCAAATCTTTATTATGTATGAAATGAAATACGACAAAAAATGTATTTTTATTACTTTTTTGATGATTAAACGCTGATTTTTTTGACTTAAATTATATGCATTAATAATCAAAATAAAAAAAAAGTTTTTGATCCATCAGCGAGATAATTGTCTGAATTAGATCATCAACGGCTAAATTGAATAGGTCCCTAAATGCAAACCATAGATAATTGGCATTTAAAAGATCAGGCACTGCAGTGCCTGACGGGCGGCTGGGTCATCTTTAACTGCCCGAGTTAACCTATCTAGGAGTGTATTCATAGAACTCTTTTTGGGAAAATTTTCTTTCGGAATCCAAAAAATATTGTTTTTATTGAACCCTACCCTGTTGTAAATCTAGGACGGAAGGTGTTGGTTTCCAGATCTGTTGAAGGCATTTCATCAATAAGTGACTTTCTCAAAAAATTGAATTGGTATCCTGATTTTGCATTATAATAATAATCTCCAAAAATAATCTTTACGTCCTGTAAGGCCTCTTTCACGTGATTTGTCATACTATTGAAACCTTGTTTTTCTAAGTGGCCTGTATGGGAATTCATATATTGTAATATTTAATAAAAAAAATTATTTTATTCAAAAATTGTATGAAAAAGTTGCTTATGAATCCCAATCTACGCAGTGCATAAGACAAAATTGTTGGAATCTAAAGAGAAACTATTTAATGACATATTGTGGAAGCTAAGAACCTTGAGCGTTAATAAACTTTCATGGGACATTGGAATAACCAAGCAAGTCATTAGTTTAGATTTTTACCTCTAGCCAGTCTCTGTTTCAGCTTTAACAGCTCTTTTTCAGTGGCAAGCAATTTGAAGCCAGTTTCCGTCAGTGGGTCGGTTTTCTAGAATCCTGTGTTCAAAATCAGACCAGACTGAATTTCATGGCATTCCACCCCCTTAAAATAGGCAAAATGCTCGTAAAATGCCAAAAATGCCTTGAATCGATAACTGAATTAGTCAAACTAATTCTAGTTTAAAAACTATTCATCACTCCGAAATAATTCAGTCACAAATTCCCTTTTTACCACTTCTAACAAGTTTTTCCCACAGACGATTTGAAATAAGGAATTTCAAAACTCAAAAATGGGTATCAGCTATCTTGTAGAGAATTTTTTTTTGGTCATTTTAAGACGTAAGGAATTGTTTTTCGTTTTGAAATTTTTTCAAAAAAATTGATTTTAGTGTCAAATTTTCGATTTTTTACAGGGGTGCAAAACGATTCTAGCGACCTTTTTTAGGAAACGTTTTTAAGGATTAGGGTCGGCGACGAAGTGGCTCAGCACCCTGTGAATCTCAAAATTGGACCAGTTTTGCGCTCAGGCTGTTTCAGGTACGTGATTGACCATAGTTGCAATATGCGTTAAGAAAGTCGCACCCTCGTCGGTTCTTTGATGGGTACTTCGAGTCTACGAATTGAAATTGAACGTTGAACTTTGGACCGCTTATAAGGCGACACATGGTCGCACACTGAATCCTTAAAACGGTTTCCTAAAAACGCTTAATTTTTACTGCTACAAAAATATAGCGCTCTAGCTCTCCATACGGGGTCGCTAACTCGGTTGCACCTTGTAAAATCTCGAAAATTGATTAAGGGGGTAGGTGTCGCTTTTTGGTACCTTTCAATCACGCCTCAGAACAGTTCAGGCAGTTGTAAAAACTCTGAGGAGACTCGTTGTAACTAGCCTTCGTCTAACGATATACACATCTTAAAGTCAACCTTGTTACATCACACACCAGTGGTGAGTCTATTCTAGAGCACAAACGTGTTTTTAAAATCTATCTTCTTTTAAAGCCACATACAAGCGTCTCAAAATTTACACAAAGTGCGAATAAATGAGAACAAAAAGTGATGAGAACGGAATTTTTTCGATTTTTTTCTTCTAGAATTCACTTAAGGGGGTCTATAGGCAAATGGACTTTTGAATGTCGTTATTTCTCTCGGCATAGACATAGGAAGTGATAAAACATTCTGATAAGTTAGTGTAATCTCTGGAAGACGTTTTGAATCATATTTAAGATAGCATGTTGAACAACCGGGTGAATGAGGTTAACCAGGAGCAAAAAATTTCTGGAAAAGCTGTATTTTTTTCGTCTATTTAGGAAATGTTTCAAAATTGACATTATCTGCGAAATTCAAAGAGGCGGAAAAAACTGTTGTTCCTTTTTTCTTAATTTTCTCATAAAAAGGTATCAAAGCTGGCGAAAAGACTGGTTTTTTTGCTATTTTGGCAACGGAAAGTTGTAGTTTTTTTTCATGCTAATGGAAACATTTTTCCGTGCACTATAGTTTTTTCGTAATTGTTAATAAACTGTGTGCCTGATTAAGGTTTATTTTTTAGACTAGTTAGAAGACGTAAGAGTCGGATGTGGGAGCAGATATACTTGCATGATACGGTCGACATAAATGAGCGATATGATTTTATTGTATGAAATAATCAATCGTACACAATAAGTTTTTTAGACCAGAAAGATTTTCGGGAATTGAATGTTTTTGAACGTATAAACTGCCAAAATTAACGTTGAGGCTACAAAAAGATTTTTATTTCGACAAAATTAATTTTCCGAAATTTTCGTAATTTTTGAGTTATTGACTAAAAGCCACGTTGATGTTCAAAATGATATAACAGACTTTAGCTCTTTTAGTCAAAAGATACGGCTTGCCTATATAACTATACACAAAAGCTTGTTTCAAATTTATTGAAAAAATTCCAGAATGTTAAATTTTTTCAAATTTTATTTACCTTATATAATTGAACATATCTACGTGGAGATCAAATTCTAAAATCGGTCAAAATATTTCGGTACAAAAGATATGGCTTCTATAGAACCCCTTAAACAGCGATTTTGCCAGTTTTCGACTTCAAACCTACTTCTTTTAGACGAATGTTTAGAATGAAGCCATTTTTCGACTAAGGTAGATAAATAATAATGCGGTAAAAGTGATGAGAAGGAATTTTTGAATAAAATTCAGAATTCTAAAAAATTGAGAAAGTGAACCGGAAATGAAAAGTTCGAAAAAAAGTTCGTCTGATCGAAACAAAGTACCACCAATGAGCTGAGATTTACTGATAATAAGTTGGCTTACGCTAATCAAAATTTTCAACCATCAGCGTCAAATTCGATAATTTAGGTTAACATTTTGGCTTAAAAATAATTGAAATTTCTAGAATTCGATTAAGCCATTTCCGATAATTTAATGTCATGCATCGTTTCGTGGGTTATATCACACAGTAAAAATGTTCATATCATGGTGGAATAACCGGTTTGCGGTTTAAAGCAAAAATTTCTAATTTGAAAATTCTAATTTGTTAGATTGTTTGAAAAAATAATTGCCACCATGAGATCCTTGGGTCAACTTTAGTCGTAACGATATTGATGTATCATAAATTTTCGTATAAAGGGCTCAAAAAAACCGCACCTCCCCTTAAAATCAATTTTTTTTGAAACAATTAAGCATAAACGAAAAAAATCCTACGTCTTAAAATGACCAGAAAAAAATTCTCTACAACACAGCTTAAAAACATCGATACCCATTTTTGAGTTTTGAAATTCCTTATTTCAAATCGTCAGCCAAATCTGTCAGCCAATTAAACAAATAATCCAATTTAAAAAGAATAATTTTTTGCAAAAACCTCAACAATTCCTATATTTCAGCCTGGAAACACTCACGATTATTCAAAAAGTCCTTTTTCATGAAGCATGCTATAGCACCGATTTATTTAGCAAATTTTAAATGAGCCAATCATAGCGCGTTATTCTCATATATCATAAAACTATTTTTTACTAAACATTTAATTTTATTCCTTGACTTTAGATTTATTTATACGTGGAGTATATTAATTTATTTACTGAAAATACAATTTAAAAATCAGTAGCAGAGAAACAGACTTTATTAAGAAATTTCGGATTATCTAGAATTAATTTTAATAGAGTCAGGTTCAGGCTTCCAAAAAGGATGGCTTTTCATGGGAAAATAAAAGAAAAATTTTGGAGATCGAAAATTGTCAAAAAGCCATCTTTTTTAGAAGCCTGTTCAAGTTCACCAAATTATTGCAATACATTTTCTTACCATATATTAATTAACAGTTCATTGTTTCCTATCAAATTTTCATCATTTTGAAAACCGGTCGAAAAAAAAGCCGAAATTTTTTTTTGGAAACTTTTGGCTCATTGTCAATAATATCAAAACATTTGATATTCATGAAGTTCATAGTAACGTTAAAAATTTTTAAAATCTCTGAAGTTTACTTCTGTAAATTCTAAAAACAAAAAAGAGGGGAGGCCTATTATCGATATGGGGACAGAAATAAAAAATTTGAATAAATGAAAAAACGCGTAGGCGTTCGAAATGACGTCAAACTATTTTTCAATTTTATAAGGAGTTTAACAATAGGATCGAATGAAGGGAAGCACAAAATGCGTAGAATTAACTACTCCTCCAAACGCAATCGAATAAAAGTCAAAAAAAGTAAATTTGTAAAATTCAATCTTGAAAATGACGCCATTCATGACGCACACAAAGTAATTTGTAGTAGAAATCTCAAAAAATTTCGGCGATATTGGGCATTTTCGGTGATATTGGCACTTTCGGCTATATTCGCACTGGAAGTATTTGAGCTAAAACTCGTGAAATTGCGTAGGTTTTTTCGGCGATATCGGGCTTCCCCATGTAAATTGTTTATTTTTCGTAAAATCAGAGAAAATTTTGAGATTAAGAACAATTAAATTCTACATGACTAGGAAGCCAGATGGAAAAATAATTCCTCAAAATAAAGCTTCGTTCAACCTCACATTTTTTGTTATTAATGAAATGAGATAAAAATTTGAAAAAAATTAAAAAAAAAAATTCAGCTTTTTTTCGACCGGTTTTGAAAATGATTAAAATTGGATATCCAATTTCGAATAGTAAAAAATTCCAGAACACCTTTTCATAAAATTTTTTTTTGTCTTGGTATTGCCAAATATATTTCCCAGAACATTCCGCAGTCAAATGCTTACACAATGATTGCGAAACACTCTTTTCCGATTGGTCAGATTGTTCATTGTTTTAATTTGCAATTTTTTTGGTAGCAAGATTGTATTCTATAAAGTAGGTGATCTCTGAGATTTATGCAAAAAAAGAGGTCGGTGTTTTTCGCTAAGTTAGCTGTTTTTAAAGGACACAAAAATATATTTTGAAGAAGTCGAAGCTCAGACATCACCAAGCGGTTTTTTGCAGGTCAGATTCACGATGCAAAAATCGTTTGAAGACTGAGCTTCGACTTCTTCAGGAACGACTTGTGAATTTCTTGTTTTTGTTGAAATTCTGGAAGCTATAATATTTCTAAAACCTACTTTATTTGAAAAATTCAGAAAATATCCTACGACTTAAAACTATGCAAATTTCTTACAAATAGGCAATCAAAAAAGTTATCTCATTATCGTTATGTTTACTTTTTTCTATTGGAATGATGCAGCATCATTAGGGGCACCGGTGAACTAACGAGAGAACTACAGTAGTTACTCACAAATTCTTGACTCACGGGGTTGTTGACTCTGAAAAAACGATTCCGGGCACAAAAAAAGTTTTTGGCCATTCTAGTGTCAGAAGACTTTTTAAAACGCCCTTTAGAGCACTAACTTCGATTTTTAGCATATAAAACCATTACCTGATTTTTCAGAAGTAGACCGTTGTCACAAAAAATTTGCTGAACTTTTGAAAATAAAAATTTTTGAAAAAATTTCTGAAAAATTTGTGAAAAATTTTTTCGTCATTTTGAAGAAAATTTTGCAAAGACTGACTCTAATCTTTTCCAAATTTTTTCCCGACGTCCCGATCAATTTCGGTCACTTTAAGATGTCAAATTTTCAGGAGACACGAAAAAAGTATTGGCTAACTTTAACGGACTTAGATGTGAACCCGGTAATTTACCATAACCGGTATTATCACCGGCAAAATCATTCTTTTATTTTTTTTATTTTCATAATTCTTGCCTTTGAATTCTGCTTAAGATTTTTCTTTCGCTTTTTCGTTTATTTCGACCGTTTAAAATTAGAAATTGGACCGGTGCGCTCCTAAGTCATCGATGCTTCTTCAAGCTTTTCAGACATGGCACTGGCCGTTTTGCTTAATTAGTAACAGAAAGTGGCACATAGTGAACAAATATTATTTTGGGAAACGTATTCTTGTACCCAAATTGTCATTCATCTTTTTTTTCCTCAGTATATAAGGGTGTAAGGTTTTTCCCTTCTTTTTCAAATGGTTAACTTGATTTCCGGTTTTGATTGGTGAATCTGAGAAAACCTTCTGACAAACCATCAAAGGCGGAATCAAGTGTAACAGTTTGAAGAAAAGAGTAAAACCTTACACCCTGTATTGCCTTGGTGGGTACAAAATGATTTACATACTTGTACCCAAATTGGTCTGATCCAAATTATTTATTTAGACAATTTGGGTAACAGAAATGTTTACACTTTTGTACCCAATTGGTCTGAACGAAAAATGTTTTCATAAAAGTGCATCGTCATGATTTTGCGTCATAAGGTGGTTAAGAATACACCACTGCACTGGATCACAGTAATATGCATAACTTATGCCGCATAAGTACGGGAGAATAACCTGCAAAACTAAAACACAGTACAGATTATTTGAGTAAATGGGTTGAACTTTCTCAAAAGAATGATTCCGAAATGAAAAAAATTTGGAGCCACCAGTGGTCAAATTTGAGTATGAAAAACAATCTTTCGGCTTTGAAACGCGCTATAAGGTTGATTTATAATTGATTTTTGTTGTTTTTATACCGATCACGTTACAAAAAAAATCCGTACTGATGGTTCAGTTTTGCAGGATGAGTCTTTGCGGTTACTGACGCAACTTATGCGCATAAGTTATGCGACAGAGACACGACTCTTTATTTTAACAAACGGGCAATGACGGTATAGACCTATTTGCACTGTTTATCTATTAGAACTAGTGCGATGCAATAAAAGTATACTCTTTGCAGTGTTTTTTATATAGTTTTTTTGGTATGGACCCATTTGCATGTTTTGATATTAACTTATTACTAGTTTGCATATTCAAATGACGGAAAAATCACAATTTTTTACTTTTAGTTTGTTAACAATTCAAATTGGTCAAATCTGGCACTATTTTAAATCCAGCACTTTCTCCTTTACATTTTCAGCGTTTATAAATGTTTGTTTGATTATTGTGTACACTTTCAGGCCGTCATATATAATCGCAAAAGCAAATAATACTTATGATCTTATTTTTTTTGTGTACTAATTAATATAGTACAGTATTGTGTTTTTTTTTTCGGCGAACAGATCTAAGTGCCGGAAATCGTCTATATTGGAAATCTCCGAATGTTACTTTTGTTCGCAGAAAAAACACATACTGTACACACAATAAATAAAGTTCATTAAGCATTATTTTTATTTTGCAATATAAACAACCAAATGACAACAAAATTTTTTTCGAAAATTTTGCGTTTTTCGATTTTTTTAAGTATTTTTCTCAAAATTTATGTTCAAATAACGTTTATGTCAATTTGACCACTAAAACTTCAAAATACGGTTGACGTAGACCAACTTTCTCTTCAGTGTTTCCCCAGCTTTCTTTTGGCCTACTTTTCGAAGCACATTTTTTCGGAATTTTTTCACGTGACAAAAACGCTCCACAAGTTCTGTTTGTTTAGAGCTAGTTTTTGCAAAAATTTGAGTAATTTTGAAATTTAACTTAGGAGGAGATAGATTTTCCGATAAAAAGTCCAAAACCGGTATTTTGGACCG
>SCLH01000693.1:30541-54322 GCA_004367855.1 Oikopleura vanhoeffeni | reverse complement strand
GAAATTAGAAATTCAGAAAATTCGTATTTTGTAGAGAATAATTCAAGGAATCGAAAAAACATAAAGATATCAAGAAAAAAACAATTTGCTTCTAGGAAAAAAAGCATTTTCCCTTAAAGTGCGCATAATCCCCTTTGACCCCTTAAAGTGCATACGTTTTTTAATTTTTTGCATTTTAAGGGGTCAGGGACTGTACTACATATTTAAAAAATTTTGAATTATTTCCAGCCAGATTTGTTAGGAACTCCACTTGAAAACTTTAAAAAATAGCTTAATTATTGTCACCCACTCCCTTAACACCATGAAATGCTAATCCCTAATTTTTAGTTTATTATTTCATTTAGAGCAACTACGGAGAGATTTAAAAAGTGAATATGAAAAAGGTTTGATACGAATTTTGGCTATCGAGGGGCACCATTGGTCGATTTTAACAGTTTCCGAAAAATCTTTTTTGATCGAAAATCTCTCAAATGAAGACAAATCCGTAGTGAAAAAGTTAACCGCGCGTCAAGAGAAAAAACTTCTTGACGATTTTTTGAACAAATGGAGTTCCTCTCATCATATTCCCAAATTTATCTTGCCAGAAAATAAGATAGATGAAGCAGAAATGAGATTATTTGATAAAGGTAAATTTTAAATAAAGCCAAGTGTGTCTTACAAGACCGGATGCAAAAAACGACGATTAAAAAATTGGTTCAATTTGTCTCTGAAAAGGCGGTGTTATTTTTAGCTTATTTTTTTTAAAGACACAAGAAAATATTTTGAAGAACTCAAAGCCCAGACATGGTATCATCAAACTATTTTTTGCATCGTTACCTGACCGAACACAATATAGGCTATATTATATAGCCGATTTACTACAATACTAATTGGGGAAATTGCGGGTTCGCGACATTTTCAGCGTAGCCGCACCTATTGTATTTGGTATACCTGGACAATGAGTGCTGCGCATTGTGAACACACAACCGGGGAAACCCCTGATGCCTATTGTACAATACTAATCGGGAAAGCCGTTTTGAGCGGTGAACTTTCTCTCATTTTTGTATTAAATAACTTAAACCTACGCATCAATCAAAACGGCTTCCACGTTGAGTATACGTAGTAGTAGTTTTGATATACGGCCAACACGTTGCTCCAGGATCCGCGACGCTAACTGTTACTCATCTAATCGGGGGCGGGTAAAACGNTGTATGTACAGTAGTAGTTTTGAAAATTCTTGATTTTTTTCTAGAATGCATTGAAAAAAAACAAATGTGATCATAAGATTCCTTGGGTTCACTTTAGTCAGAAAGTCTGACTAAGAATAAACAACAATACAACTAAAAATTGGCTTAGAAAATGCTTAAAAAAAAAGTTGAAAACCTCTCTTTCACCGGTTATAAACGGCAATAACGGTAAACCTGTTGACTGGAAAAAATGTAACAAAAATTGTCGTTTGATGAGATATTGACTCAGCTTCGAGTTCTTCAAAATATTTTCTTGTGTCCTTTAAAAAAAAGCTACATTAAAGGGAGTACCCCACGGACGTTATATTTCAGCTCTCAGACATGATAGAAAGCTAATTTTTACTTTATTTTCAATTTTGTAATCAATTTCATTCCAAAAAAATTTCGTTTTTTTTTGTTTAGAAGAAGCATAAATTTCCTTCTACTAGCTATAACTTTTAAAGTTTTACCCCGCTGACGCTTATTTTGGTTGCATTAGTTCACTCTTAATTTAATCTTGAGAATAAAAATAAAAAAAATTTAATTTTCGAAAATAAAAAATTATGTTTCAAATGGTTTCTTTAGATCTAAAACTGCGAACGTAACCCCCGTCACGAGGATTATATCGTCCGGGAACCCATATTGGTAGAATATAAATTTTGCTGCATTTTAATTTTGTACGGGTTGGCTTCCAACCAATAAAATATGAGACCGAAAAAAAAACTCATAATTGCAAAATTTTCAGTTTTTTTTCCTAGTATTTTTCCAAAATTGACTGGAACCTCGTGATAAGACTTCGGATCTGAACTAATTTTTTCATTTTAAATTCTTAATGCTGATACATGAAAAAAAAACCAACAATTTCATTCTTCTCAAAATATTTGGCAAACTGAAAAAAAACATATTTTTTGCCAATTAAAATAAACCAGACCAAGCACCCTTCGTGGGTAATCAAACCAAATCATAGAAAACCGGAAACTATCTCGAAAGCGATCCAAAAACCTTTCAAATTTCCCCCCGCCCCCCCCCCCCCCCCCCCCCCCCCCTCCCCCCCCCGAACATAGCGAGAATAACTCGAAACTCTGATACCTTGTTAGTTATGCGCTCACGAGGTGCTTGCAAGTTCTGGTCCACTCAACACTCCGCAAAAATATGTTTTTTTCTCAGGTTTGCAAAATGAATTTTTGCAGAAAATAGCTAAATTTTGTAAATTTTACGAGTGTATCCGCATTAAAAATGTAAAATGACAAACAGAAGTAGTCAGATCCGAAGTCCTATATCTATGGAGGTTTCAGCAAATAAGTGGAAAAACATACTTAGAAAAAACTGAAATTGCAAATTATAGTTTTTTTCGGCAAAATTTAAATTTGTTGAAAGCCAAAACCGTTAACAAAAGTTTTAAAATGCAGCCCAAAATTAATATTCCTACATATTAATTAACACCGCAATAAATCTCGGTAATCGGGATTTCAGGAACTAAGACACACCATGAATTTTATTGCGAAAATAAATTTTATTATATCCTCAAGATTAATTAAGATAACTACATACGCGCACCACCCAAAATTAACGGTCAGCGGGGGGTAAAACCTAAAAGTACAGCTCAGCTGAGAAAATGTATGACATTGCTTCGTAAACAAAAAAAAACGAAATTTTTTTGGAATAAATGATTACAAAATTTGAAAAAAAAAGTAAAAATTAGCTTTCTAATCATGTGCTGAGAGCTGAATATTAACGTCCGTGGGGACTCCTTTAAATGTAGCTTTTTTTTAAAGACACAAGGAGACACTATTCTCCGAAGACTCAGAGCTCCGTCAATATCCTCATCAAACGAAATCTTTTTGTTACATATTTTCCGTCCACAGGTTAACGCACAGTAATTAGCCGTTATCTAACCTTCGGTGAAAGAGCGTTTTCAACTTTTTTTTTAAAGCATGTCTAGCCAATTTTAGTTGTATTTGAGACTTATTCTTAGTCCAGACTTTACTACAAAGTGAACCACAAGAATTTTATGATCACATTGTTTTCTTCAAGGCATTCTACGAAAAATAATCAAAGGAATTTTCAAACATACTATGTACATACATGATTAATTCAGATTAGAAATATTCTTCGCGCGCGCGACGTTGTGACACCCGCCCGATTAGATGACCGTGTTGAACAGTTAGCGTGCCCGCGGACGCTGGGCAAACGGTGTTTGGCCCGTATATCAAAACTACTACTACGTATACTCAACCGTGGAAGCCGTGTTGATTTGACGCGCTCACGCTTCTTGTTATTTATCAAGACAGACGATAGTTCACCGGTTCAAACGTTTCCCCGATTAGATATTGTACAATAGCGACATGGGGATCCCGGTTGTTCGTCCTCCAGTAGTGTCACCGGCCAGCTCACTCAGCACTTATGTATTACCAAAATACAATAGGTGCGCGACGCATGGACAAATGTCCGCGAACCCCCGCAATTTCCCACATTAGTATTGTAGTAATCGCTATATAGAATAGCATTTTGTGTTCGGTCAGTGACGTACTGATCAAAACTCTCTCTCGCCTTGATCCCCATGTCTGGGCATTTGAGTTCCTTCAAAATATTTCTGTGTCTTAAAAAAAATACAGCTCAAAAATAACCACCGCCTTCAGAGACAAATTGAACGTCCAATTTTTTAATCGTCTTTTTTGATCCGGGTACTGTAAGACACACTGGCTTCATACATTACCTTTATCAAATAACTCATCTCTCTCGCTTCATACTATCTCTATTTTCTGCGAATAATCTCCTCGGGAATATGGGAGAGAACTCCATTATGTTTAAAAATCGTCCGAGTTCTTTTTCTCTGAATCGCCGGCGGCGTACTTAACTTTCATCGTACGGATGTGCGTATTATTTGGAGTTCTCTCGCTCCAAAAAAGATTCTCTCGGAAACTTTAAAATTCCGACCAATGTGCCCCTCCGGATAGCCAAAATGCGTATCAAACGACTTTCATTACACTTTCTATAATCTGCTCCGGTAGTTGCCTCTAAGATAAGATAATAAACTAAATTATAGGGATATGAACCATTCATTGGGTGTTAAGGGAGTGGTCGGACAAAAATTAAGACTATTTTTAAAGTGTTTCAAGTGGCAGTTCCTCAACATCTGGCTGCTGGAAATAATTCAAAATTTTTAAATAGTAGTACAGTCCCTACCCCTTAAAATGCAAAAAAATTTAAAAAAGTATGCACTTTGAAGGGCGGCAAAGGGGATTATGCGCACTTTAAGCGGAGAAAGCTTTTTTCCTAGAAGCAAATTGTTTCTTTTCTTGATATCTTTATGGTTTTTTTCGATTCCTTGAATTATTCTCTACAAAATACGACATTCTCTCCTCTTCTTTTCCAAAGACTTAAAAATGTCGAATTTAATAATTTCTAGTTTCAAAGAATACTGAAAGTTCACTAATACGAATACATTTTAAAGACAACGTACTATATATTAAAACGCTTTCATGTACTATCAAAACCATCAATTCAGTAATTTTTTGGGAAACAGACAATATTTGTATACGAATAAAAGTTCACAAATCCCAATATAAAACTTTCTTGCTCAAACATTGCTGGTGAATAACTTTATGTTTGATTCCGCCATAAAGCTCAATTGAGCAGGATTACTGAGGTTTCGGGAGTAACCAATTAATTCGCGTAGTATCTCATATATAACAATTCATATATTTTCTTTTTTGTGCTAAATATCAAAACATACGCTTTGCGTATATTATTCTTCCATTTTATTTTGAAATTTTATATCCAAAAACAGAACTTCTATATTGCCAGTATTTTTGAAGGTCTTCCATACTGAACCATTAAACAAATGAATTTCTGTACGCCGCCCAAAAAACGACCGTTAAATTACACTATTCACAGGTTATGATGACGGAAAGATTAATGCAATATAAAATATTTTCGTAAAACTAAAAGTTGATTTGCGTGAACTGTGCAAAAAAATAAATATGCACTTAATGGGTCATCGTCTTTTCAGAAAAAATGGGCACTTTAAGAAGGGTGTCCGGCAAATGTGAGCCTCTTCCCAAGGGCCATTACCCAACTAGCAAAAGGTGATATATCCAAAAGACTTTGTTACTAACAGAACGCAACCTCCGCGGTAATCTTTGAATTTAACAGTAAATCTGAACTTTTAAAAGGCTTCTTAAAAAGACACGCAAGTTTCGTAACCTAACTCTCTTCAATGTCATCATTTGTTTATATGTGCGGAGGCTTCCGGAGAAGCCTAACCAAATAATGCAAAATTCTTTGTTAAAATTGCTTCGCCGCCAAAAACAGCCAAAAAACGAAAACAAAAAATATTGATTGTACATATATTTAAATGGAAAGTCGCGCTCATTTGTTTTCTTTGAACGCTACGAGTTTAAAAAATTGCACCAAAATGCCTAAAAGTGTTGTATATACGAAAAAATTATTTTTGAAGCATTTTTCGGGTTTCTAAACTTTTGTCAAAAAAGGCTTCAAATGAAAAGTGGCCATAGGCCCCCAAGAGACGCCAAAGCAAAATCGAAAAAAAACTCCCTACGTTTATTGTCAAACAAGTCTTCTGCTTTAGATGCAGTAATGAGTCGAAACTGTAAATCTCTCAAACGGTGGACGGAGATAGCTTTGCCTGCAGCCTACCAAAACTGACCATTTCCAAACAATGGCTAAAAATGAAAAATTGACATGGCCCCCAAGAGACCGCCAAAGGCAAAACTCGAAAAAAAAACTCTCTAGTTTATTGTTGAAAAAGTCTTGTGCTTTCAAGATCAGTTGAGTCGAAACTATATCTCTCAAACTGGTGGAGAAGATACGCTTGCCTGACCCTCCCAAACTTACATTTTCAAAATTATTAATTTTGTGTTTTTGCGCTTTTGTCCGCTGAAAGCAAATGTAATAAACTAAAAGCGCTTTCTTGCATTATTCGTAAGCTCTCTCGGAGCTGACACAAAAAATATAAAAAATGAGTGAAAATTGAAGGAGTAGCCACTAACTGCGTGTCTTTTTAGATGCTTTAAAACGCTGTAGGCTTTCGCGCTACGGTGGGATCTGTATCAATAACTGTTAAAGTCATAACCCGCGATAAGGTGATTCTGTTTAGTTACAAATGTTTGGAAAGCACCTTCGCCTAGTTTGACCGGGAAAATGACCTTGGAAAAGCTCAAATTGCGACACCCCACGTCCCTTAAAGGGGCCAAAGGGGATAAGGTGCCTTAAGGCGGTCGGGGACTGGTACAACTCTCTAGAGGATATCCGTACACAAGCAGGAGCATCAATAATTTAACCTACGATTTGGAAAACGCATTGTACTATGCGTTCCAAAAAGCCTACTCCTCCTTCGTTTTATCTTTTCGTTACTTGACATTCAGTTGATAGACATAATATACACAAACTTTCTCGGCCGACTTGAATTTAATGCCCTGTGTTCAAAACAGTCAGTTGGGAGCTCACCTCGAAACCTTCTCCTTCTCCATATTTCATGAATCTAAAAAAATAAGAATTAAAGCAGGCATAAGCCTGGCTTAAAATTCTACTCGGTCAAACTTTTTGAAATTTGTCATGGGGTCTCGAAAAATGCTTGTGAATTCTGTTTGATAAGTTGTGAAAAATCATTCTACAAAACCAATAAAAATGTGAATTAAAACTTTTTGAGGCAGTTATGAATTTCATCGTCGTTCATTTCTCAACATTCAACCGCGTAGAAACAAATTTTAGATAGAATTGGTTCATTAATTTCCAAAAAATGTATCTTTAATATGAAACCTCCTAAAGTAATTAAGAAAGTTGTGCTCGGAACTTCATAATATTCGTCCACCCGCACCTCCTTTAAACAGTAGGGTAGCTTTTTTTAAAGGACACAAACTAATTATTTTGAAAAATCGAAGCTCAGACTATGGATCATCAAACCGGTTTTTGCACGGTACCTGACCAAAATCCCACGACAAATTTTCGTTCTTTAAGTCAACCGGTTCACCGTAATGTCGTGCTCAACCGGTAAATCGGTTTCAGAGAGACTTACGGTAAATTAATGAAAACCCCTGCGGCTCGGTCATCTTTCATCAGAAATTTTTGGTGAATTTGTTTGACACGTGACACCTCCATTGGTTCCAAATGACACTTTTTTTTTGTATTTTTATACTGCTGAAGATCGACGAATGATAGTATACCATCAGAATCATTTTGAAAAGAAATTTCTTTGAACAATTATGTTTTTTCGGGAACCTTATGACACCTCCATTGGTGTCAAAGTGAAACTTCTTTGGTATTTATACTGCTCGCAACATGACCGAGATCATAGTATCCTATCTGAACATTTTTGAAGAGGAAATTTTGACAATATTTGTTTTCTGACATTTGACACCTCCATGGTGTCAAATGACACTTTTTTGTATTTCAATCCTAGCGAACAAACGAGATGAAGATATTCTTATCTGGGTAATTTTTGAAAGAGAAAGAAAGTTTTGGAAATAATATTTTGACAGTTGACAACCTACATTGTGCAAATGACACTTTTTTGTTTAATTACTGGCTGAAGATGACCGAGAGATAGACCACTGAATCATCTTTTAAGAGAAATTTTGACAATATTTTTTTCGAACATTTGACACTTCCAATTGTGTCTAAATGAACCACTTTTTTGTATTTTTTAATTACTGCTGAAGCACGAGAATGAATAGATACCTACTGAATCCAAGCTTTTGAAGAGAAATTTTGTCGACAATATATCTTTTTGACAGTTTGACAACCTCCATCTGGTGTCAAATACACTTTTGTAATAACTTCCTGCTGAACATAACGACGATGATAGTCATACTTATCTGGGCTAAGTGTTGAAGCAAGAAAAAAGTTTTGGAAATAATATTTTTTGACAATTTGAAACCTCCCATTGTAGTCAAATACATCTTTTTGTATTTCCTCTACTGCTGAACATAACAGATGATAATAATACTATAATTCGTAATTTTTGAGGAGAAAGTTTTTGGGGATGAATTTTAATTTTGACATTGACACCTCTATTGGGTCAAAAATGACACTTTTTTGTATTTATTACTGCTGGAACATAACGAAAGGATAAGACACTTATCTGGAATTTGAAGAGAAATTTTTTGGCAATAATTTGACATTGAACACGCTCTATGGTGTCAAATGACAGCTGGAGTTTTGTCATTTTGTATTAGTTGCCGAACATAAACGAGATGACTAATACCTTATCTGGTAATTTCTTGAGAAATTTAAAAAAAAATATAATTTTTGAACATTATGACTACTCCATGGGATTTTTTTGACTAAAATTTGACATGAAAATCTTTTATATAAATATAATTTTTGAATCATTTAAATAATTTTGAATAGCCAGACGTACTCAATTTCGGAAGCTGTATAAATGCAAAATATAAATGTCGAATAAATGTTTTTTTTGACAAAAAATGTACCTTTTGGCGTTTAGCTGAGTAGCTTTTCGGATGTATTTCCTTTTGAAATCAATTTGGAAATTCTACCTAAAATTTAAAAATATATATATATTAATTGTTCACTCTTCATTAGTTTTTATGCACCCGCCACAGCCTCAAATTGCATAATACAAACTGTTTTTTCGAGTTGATAAACGTTTCGAAATGTGCACAATGTTTCCGAGGTTACATGACGATGTTTCGCACACGCGTCACCTGAGTGCGTCATTTTCCCGGCAATTCAAAAAACGTTTCGGGCAACTTGCGAGATAACCGTGTGGCATCGTCAGCAGACAGCTATGCTTTCGTTTTTCGTTGTAAATCACCTTTTACACCGCAACTTAAACCTTGAAATACCGAGGCCTCGCAAGCAGCCGTGAGTCAATTCAACTAAAATCGCACCCATGTTTTCCGGAACTCCTGTCACGTCTCCAATAAGCGAATAATTTCATGCGTCGGATAAACAAACTTTTACGGCGGTAGAAATCTTTCGAATCCAAAAATCATTGCTTAGTAAATTTTGCGAACGTTTTTACAAATGTTTTCAACTTGTGTCATAACTGGCTCAATCAATTCATTCAGTTAAGTCTAAATCCCCAAAAAACAATGAACTTGAGATAACAATTTTGATNTTTTGATAATTTGGTCGGTAGTACACTTGGTTATCATCCCAAATCAATTTGGACCATTTTCAAAGCCCCAAATGCCTCATAAAACCAGCGACCAGTACCCCCTTAAGGTAAACCCTTTTTAAATGGTAGTTTCAATGAAAAGTTAATTCGAATTAATTTTGGTAAGCGAAGAATACCCCCACCGTTCATACCCACTCCATGATTTGACCTGGTTTACAATTGTTTTCAGATTTCGAACATTTTAACATAATGACATTTTATTTAGTTCTTCAACTTGATGATAAAGAGAGGGCAAAATTATTCAAAGATCGTTTATTCTGGAATGCCCGAGAAAAATACGACTTCAATCCTAGTTTAAACCCCATGAAGCCGAGGGATTTCTTAGAGGAAGATCTTCTCAAAAGAGGGATAGAATTAAATTCTGATGAACTCGCTATGCGATACACTGGAATTTCCGCAATGAAAAAATCTATTTTTACGAGAAAAAGTGAAGCGGAAAAAGTGAAATTTGAATTTCAAAATAAAATTGCATCCATGTCGGCTTTAAAATCAAAAGATTGGTGTGCACTTTTACCAGAAGAAGTCGAAAACTATGGCTCAATGTCAGATTTAGTCGAATTCAATAAAGCATGGGAGCAAATTGTTGGCACTAAAAATCACTTGAAATCGAAGAAATTCATTCCGAAAAAAATATTAAATGGATTTAGATTAATTGAAAAGTTTCATGGTCAACCAATTTTTCTTGATTATGGTGAGATATAGCCTATACTAATTAAGGGCTCTTTTAGAAGGAACCACGAAATTTTCATTCGTTCTAATTTTTTTGTCCCAAATCATCTGCATATGTGCAATTGTGTGAAAAAACCCACGAAATATTTTTTGATCAAAATTTAAATCATTATTTTATATCATAAACCGTAATATACAGTTTCAACCAATAATACTTCGACGTTTCCGGCAAAGAAAAATTGTAGGACTTTTTCGATATCCTTTTTGGAAATTACAATTCGGATATAAATTTAGCGGCTCACAAAAACTATATATCGCCGCCTAAATAGAAAACGATCGAGGTTGAAGGTTCACGAACCTCTTTTGAGTGGAGAACAATTAGGGGGCGTTATCTAAACAACTAGACTAGTTTCATTACCGGTTAAGGGTATGGTGGTTCCTACATTTTCTGCAGTTATTATGTCATAAAAATGCACAAAATCAATTTTTTATGTTTTAAAAGCACAAAGCAATCCAAATAACAACAAAAACATTTTTAAGTTTTTTCGATTTTTTCTGAGGTAACTTTTTTTTTAGAACACCCAGCTGAGGTTTTGACACTCTCATTTGAGAACGGAACAAGATATTCACAAACGGATTTTTACATCCAACATACAATATGACACCGCTAAAAAGGTCAAATTACAGCGTTTTGTATCTCTTAAATTAGGGGACCTGTGAAGCTGAAAATATACTTACCCAGGTAGTTTTTAAAGAGAAAATGTTTGACAATAACATTTTTGTCACAACTATTTTGGATCCGCTCGGACTGCGCTAACTCTTTTTTTATTTAAAAAATCTAAAATTATAAAAAAAAAGTATGCCTCCACCCGGATTCTAACCGTTACATCCAGCATCAGAGGCGTAAACTTACCACTACACCACGGAGTACTTATCAGCTAGTAGAATTTCCTCATCTATAAAATAATTGGCCCTATTTTACGGTGTCATATGACAAAAAGATTTTACGGTGTCATATGACAAAAAGATTTTTGTCAAAAAATTTCTGACGAAAAGTTGTACAGTACATGTATATCAAAAAATTGGCTTCGAAGGATGTGCGATGTTCTCAGAATCGACTTTTTAAACTTTTACCGGTCAATTTCTGGTATAACCGGACATTCGTCGGAAAATTTGAAAAAAAATTGGTCTTGGAGTTGTTTATTGTCTGTTGGATGCGAAAATCCGTTTGTGAATATCTTGTTCCGTGATTCAAAAGAGAGTGTCAAAACCTCAGCTGGGTGTTCTAAAAAAACAGTTCCCTGAGTATTTTTCTTAAAATTTTACGAGGAAAAATAACGTGTCTTTAAATTTGACCATTAAAACTTCAAAATATGGGCTTGACGTAAGGCAATTTTCTCTTCAGTGTTTCCCTGGCTTTCTCTTGAGCCTACTTTAGAAAAAAATTAAAGCACATTTTTTTCGGAAATTTTTTCACGTGACCTTAAAAAATTCATATTTTGTGTTTAAGGTCTAAATTTAAAAAAACGGCTCCTCAGAAGTTTATGTTTGTTTTGCACTAGCGTTTGCAAAAATTTGAGCGAATTTTGAAATTTAACCTAGAAGAAGATAGATTTGTCGATGAATAATGTCCAAAAAACGGTTGTTTTTCGCATATTCAAGAAAAAGTATATACTATAGCACTTATTGACAAAAACGCTCCTCAGAAGTTTTGTTCACTAATTTCACAGGTTATGTAAAAATTAAGGTTAATTTCAAAATAAAACCTAGGAGGAGATAGCTTTACCGTTTTTGACAAGGTGGCCTCGTAACGGTTTCGTATCAAGGAGTGTATTGATACAAAAACCAGCTTACATATTTTTTCGCAAGTCCAAGACTAGTTCTACAAATTGGCTATTCTAAATAGTATCCTTAAGGTCCTGTTTGGCTCAATTTTTATCTGGAATACGTCAAATTAGGAACCACCATACCCTTAAATCTAAAAACTGCATATTTTGCCTATTTCTTAGGGTTGACAAAATGCTCTTTACTCCATCAGATAGTGTCGGAGGTAAACAAATAGTGCCAAAAGTTACCCCGATGCTTATACAAAAATTATTTCCCGACACAGTTATGTTTTGAAGAAATTACATGAAGTTGTTTCGTTTTCTTAATATAATTTTATATTTCAGAAATTATTTTCGTTGAAGCTGAGCTAAAGAAGCCCTTTGATTATTATGAAGAAAATAAAATTGCTTTATTTGGTCATGACTATGTGAATATAAAATACCAGCAACTTCTACCAGAACAAAGAAAAGCCGTAATAAATTCTCGAAAAATTTCAATTGGAAAAATGTTGAGTATTTTTAAAGACAAATATGACGAATCTGATGGAATCCAAGTTAAATTTAATCAGAAAATCATATCAAATATCAAGGGCAGTTTGAGGTCAATAACTAGCTTTATTCAAGCGTATTCGATTGAAGAAATAACACAAAAAGATTTGGATTTTGTCAACGATATCGGTAGGTAAAGGCATGCTACTTAAGTAGAAAGAAAAAAAAATTTGCAAATTTAATTTAAATTTTTTATTTTTTTGTTTACAAGCCGTTCTGAAGCATTTCTGGGAAGGGCTAAAAATCAGAAAAAATCGAGGAAGCCATTTTGTAGGAAATTTCACGGAGATTATTTTTTTGAAATTTTCGAAAAAAAAAATTCAAATTTTTGGCGGTTCCTGATTGGCTGAAAAAAAGTTGCTCAAAAGTACTTTTTGACGGCGGAAATGGAATCGCAGGATTAAGTTACACCAGAAAAAGTACTTTTCTTCTTTTTTTTAACAAAAGTTTTTCCGACAAATCTAGTTTTGCTATGCCTTGTAGCCTCGACTGTGTTCTACATATTAACGCAAAAATAAACATTCGTTAGCCCGCGCTAAAAAAAGTCATGACAGTTTAAGTGAGACAGATTGCCGAAAAATCGAATTTTTCCAGATTTGTGATGAAGTATACTCAAAAGATGCGCATTCATCGACTTTGTGGAAATAGTATTAGAAACCGTAGGTATGCGACAACCACAAGTGGTGCTAGAGCCAATTTCATATTTTTTATTTTCAACAAAATCGATTATTTGAATAAATTTTGAAGCTTCAAAACTAATAACAAAAATGAACAATCTGTCCTTGTATCTCGGTCAATGATTAAAAAAAAAGGTTCGAAATTACAACCATCAAAAAATTTGACATTTTTTTTTTAAATTTGACAATTTTTTTAAATTTGCCAATTTTTTTTATGCATTTGACAATTTTTTTGAAAATTTGACCATTTTTATAAAAATATTAGCAAAAATTAGATATTCGTTTTAAAAATTTGTAAATTGTTTAAGTAAATTTAGAATTTTCTTCAAATTTGACATTTTTATTAAAGTTTGACCATATTTTTTTTTAAATTTAACTATTTTTTTCAAGTGTTTGACAATGTTTTTTTCAAAATTTTACAATGTTTTTTTCTTTGATTTCAAAGATATTCTTTAAGCGATCCATGAGTGAAGTTTTGACCAAAAAAACATAAGCGGGCTAAAAATCAACATAATTGTGTATCGATTTCCGTGACTAAAGGTCAAGACAATTGTTTGTCATTACTGCGTCAATTCGATAATTTACTCTGAAGCTGCCTGTCTTTAAACAAGCTTGTTTAACGGCTGATATATTTGTAATAAATTAATTATTTGATTCTGAACATAATTTTGTTTATTTATTCTCTGCAATTACCAGCGCTCAGACAATCATTTTTTAATAATATTTTGCTCTCTAGCGACACTTGTAGTCAGTTTTCATTTTTCAGAGGTCATTTTCATGGTCCTGATATCGATTTACCCAAGAAACTGACTTTTTCAATTCCAATGGTTTTTATTTCAAAAAATACTCAAATTTCAAAATTTTGCTCTCTAGTGACACTTGTGGTAATTTAAATTCACAAAGGTCATTTTCGTGTTCCTTGGTATAAATTCACTCTAGAAACAAACTACTGGTTCAATATAGTTCAATTCCTAAAAAATTCGAAAAATTGGTCTTTAGCGACAGCTGTGGCAATATTTGGATTTTTTAAAGGTCATTTTCGTCTTCTCTGATATAAATTTTATTGTACAAATGGTTTTTCAGATAAATTTGATAAACTCTTTAACAGATCGAGTCCCCAGATGACGGTTCCTTCTAATAATTTATGAAAATCGACTCACTAAAAAATTCATATTTTTTCGGGCGCGGACCAAGGAGTACTTTTTTTAATTGATCATTGAAAATACATTCTATTCTATACTATAAAATTAAATTTTGCTTTGTCGGGAAAATTGTTTCAAAAAAAAATCCAATTGAACAAAAAAATAATCTTAAAAATCAATTTTTGGTCATTTTTAGGCATTTTTGGAAAAAATTGTAAGCAGATTTTTTTCTTCTTATTAACTCGTCCATCGATCCCATGGGTCATTTGGGGTCTTCCAGGACTTTCAAAATTGGTCCTGACAGACTGCGGCCACTCTAAAACCGTTAACAAAATTTTGAATGAGAAAAATTAAGATTCTGCCAAATTTTTTTTTCGATAATTTTAAAACTTTATTTCAAAGAACCGCCTTATATATCTTAAATTCCGGAAGAGAATACTATAATAGAAAAGAGGGATGCCGCGCGCTTTGAAAACGCGGAGGGGATTAAGTTGAGTGTTTTTGCGAAAACTCAAATTGCGTTACGCAAGATTTTGCTCAAGGCAGGAGTGGTCAAAAGTCAGCAGTGAGTTTCTGGGAAAAAATAAGCTAGGCTTCTAACGACTCGGCTCCCCGGACTAATATTTTATAACTTCGAACATGTTTACTCGAAAACAGCAGGAACTTAAAAGAAAAGTACTGATCAAACAGACAATATCTATTTAATTGTTACTAATCAATTGACTGAATCATTAAATTGAATATAATTTAAAGCGCGCGGCATCCCTCTTTTCTATTATAGTCTTCTCTTCCGGAATTTAAGATATGGTTCCCGAGATATTACCCTCGTGCGGTACGTCAGGATCTGAGAAAATATTTGAAATTTTTTATTTTGATTATCAATATTGAATTCAGAGTAAACTAATGCAACCAAAATAAGCGTCAACGAGGTAAAACTTTGAAAGTTAGAGCCAGTGGATTGAAAATGATACTTAAAAAAATAGGAAATTTATTTTATATCGAAAAAAAATTTCCAATTTTTTTGGAATGAAACCGATAAGAAAATTGAGAATGAAGTTAAAATTAGCTTTCTATCATGTCTTAGAGTCGAGATATAACGTCCGTGGGGTACTTGATAAGGGGTTATTAATCTTGTTGAAACGTCCTGTTTATTTTTTTTCAGTAGGGAGATCCTTTGATTTTGTCAAAAAGCTAGCCCCTTCACAATTATATCTTTGTCATCATTATATTTGTCCTTATGAAAAAATGTTATCCACCTGTTATTTTCTGATAGGTCGAAATACAAACTGTTTCATATTGTTTATTCAGAAACGTTGTATCAGAAGTGTTTAGAACCCTTCAAACTTTACGAAGAAATAAATTTATCAAACAATTATTTTGGAAAATTTGATTGGGAAAAAGAGACCCTGGCAATTCGTCAAGAACATTTCCAAATTTTATCTAATTGTCAAAAAGCTGATCTCATGGACATAGTGAACCAACATATACGAAACTTACATGGCGACTTAGTGCAAAAACATGCTAACGAATTTTACATTCCAAATTGGATTTTACCAGACGCTACAGAAATAACGGACAACAAGATTTTAGCTGCTGAAAAATCTCTTTACAAAAGTCTGCGTATAGAATCTAAAAACGCTTTGAAAAAACAAAAAAAACTAGTCGAAGACAAAAAAGAAAAAATTCTAACGCAAAATAGAAAAGGCTATGGTTTCCCGACAATTCAACCACCAAACGCTGCAGATCTATATTTCCTAGATATTCAAAAAAGTGAATCTACGGCAAAAAGTACTCTGCAAAATCAGTGGATGCATTTGACCAAAAAGGAAAAAGAATACTATAAAAAACTAGTTTATAAATCTATCGTGAAACATTTTGATAAAGCTGAAAATCCAGCTTTGCTCGCTATATCCGAAGAGAGATGGTTTTGTTTGACACGCAAAGAAATAGAAAAATTCGGCCATTTTATGGACATCGAAAAGTATGAAAAAGAATGGAAAAATAGATTGGAAAAATCTGAAAATGAAGAAAATACTGAAATTAAAACAGATTATGCAAAATCGGAAGAGAAATTTATGGAAGAATTACCCAATTGGAGTAAATCCTGGGGATTTGATACAATCGTACCAAAAAGTGTCAGTGATGAAAAAAATTGAAAATTATGCATAATATCAAATATAAAATCTGAGTGCACTTTGTAATTTTGTTTCTATATAATGATGATAAAACCTGTCCGGACACATGAACTTGTTTTTGCTCTGAGCGCGATTAAATTCGTCTGCTCACAAAATACATTTCAAAAGGTCTAAAAGTAGGGTTTACAAACCCCTTAGTTTCGCATTAGACTGTTCTGAACTTTAGAAAATAAATATATTTAATTTATATTATAACTGATGTGAATTCAAGTCGTTTCTGATCAAATAATTACCTTCAAGGATGATTTCGAATTTTCGATCTAATTTTTATGATTTAATTTTATATCCGTATATGCTCTCTATCTTTTTCATACTCTTTGATACATCATCTAAGAAATTAATGATAACATTAATCAAGCTGGATGCATCTCTCATACAATGCCCAAAATGTAATCTGGATAAAATCGAGTTATTGCTCACATGCGTGGGCATAAGAAAAAAGCATTTGGTTTGGTCCCTATTAGCCAATGAGTGGTTTTTTATTTTTATCGACCAATGGGAGCTCAAGAGCGTGCGTTCAAATAATTTTTCTTATACCGGTACTGGTAGAGTCATCTGTTTTGTATGAGGTGGAAAATGTCCCCAGAAGATGACAGAAAGTTGTTCCTCTTGTCTGCAGATTACATTTCGGGCACTGTATATGGTTAGATAAAGCAAAAAAAAATCTTTTCTACAATGCCCGAAATGTACTCTGCACACAAAGCCAACAAATTTCACTCAACCTGTTTTCAACCAACGCTGTTTAACTCCTTATTGGTCGATAATTACATGGGCCCCTATTGTCCAATAAGTAGAAATTACATGTATTGGCCCTCATGAAATCTTATACAAAAGCAATAAACTCACTACTTGGTTGCTGTAAAACGGCATACGGTCCTCTAAAAGGACTTCGAAAAATCTAGAGCAAATGACGTCATATGCGTCGTCTTGTGCGTGGCGTAGAGCCAATGGGGTTACATGTAATGTTCTGTTTTTTCACGGAAAACATTTAATTTGGAGTACAGTCCCCTAAAAGTGATTCGAAAGAAAAAAGAACATCACATTTAATCCTACATAATAACAATAATGTTCGAGAAGCTTTCCCTTGGCCAATAAGACGGGAAGATTTGACTTGTGATTATGACTAGGTTTGATTATTTTGAAACAAATTTCTGAAAAATATATATTTTTTTTCTCCAAATTATTCTTGAATTCGAAAATTTGACGTTCGCTTTGATAAGTTATGAAAGTTGAAATTATTTTAAGAGTTGAAAAACGGGTTTAAAAGATACTTTTATGCCCAGTCAAAATAGGATTGTGTTCATTTAGTAATCAGACAAAATTTCCTAATTCTCACATTGAAAAATTCTTTGCCCCGATAGGCTGAATCGGAGAACAATTTCAACCACATCCACGTTTATGACTAATTTCGACTTAGTTTTACGGGACTTTACATGTGTAGGGGACTTATTAGTAAAAAAGTGGGGAATAGTTTCACGACGAATCTGAGACAAACAGCTTTAGATGTACAGGTCACAGTTCGTGTGAAGTTAGCCATCTCCTGCATGAATACTTTTCCATTAAATACAATTTTAAAAATTTAAACGATCAGTTCTCCAAGGTTAATCACCACCCATTTTTTATACAAAAATGATCTGAATGTGAACAGCAATTCAATAAATTCGTCCTCATCTCGTTAATATTTTAAAGCTGATCGAAAAATATTTTACTCGAATAAATTCTAATTTTTATGGTTTTTAGATTTTTATTTCGCTTAAATGGGATGGGAGATGTGGCATCATCGCTTATTTCAGCGTCTACAGAAGAAATATTAAGAGAATCTGCCTGTGCAGAAGGAAACGATTTTTAAAGATTTCCATGAAACCTTTTTTATTTAATACAAATTCATAAAATCTTTCAATTTTTTTTTTTGACTAGTTTCGGTTTATCCATCATCAGAATTCATGTGAATACTGTAGTACTACCCCCTCAATCTAAAACGAGAATACAGAGATCATCACATTGGCTCTGCAGGGCCCTAATTGGCTGTAAATAAAAAAAAAATTGAAACATTTTGTGTACGTATTTCTGAGCATTCTGAGGATGGTAATAAACCGAAACTAGTCGAAAAATTGTATGAAATAGTATTATTTTATCTCGAACAAAGACAATATTTTGTATTTTGGAAAGATTCATTTTCAATCAATGTTTCGATTGATTATCATTCTAAAGATTAACTTTATTAAGGGGGTAGCGGTCGCAAAAATGTACTTTTGCACTCCACTTTACCAGAATACTAAACTGCGTCGAAACTTTTGAGAATAGCCATTTGGTAGATCTATCCTTAATCTACAATTATAATTTATCAGAATAATTTTTGGTCGACCCTGGTGACCACCATGCGGAGAGTTCTAGAACATCTAACCGAATTTTAAAAATCTATCGATACTCCTAGAGCTTGCATACGATTTCACTCAAACTTGGTTATGAACACGGAGAACACTTAATGGTTGTAATATGATCGAAGGAATTTTTTTTTTAATGTCACACCTAGTTGTTTCGAGAATGCTAAAACCGCCTTAAAATTTCAAGATTTCCGCTTTCAAAATCTATCTCCTCCTAGGTTACATTTCAGAATGCAGTATAATTTGGAAAAGATGGGAAGATATGTTTTTGTTAATATAAGAAGCAGAATTTTAAATGTTTTTTTGTTTAATTCTAGAGAATCGCATTTTAGTAAACCGGAAGTGAAAACTCGAAATAAAAGTCGTCGGATTTAGTCGAAAGTACCACCAATTAAAGCTTGAGTTTCCCATGATCGAAAAATCTGCATTACGTAATTGGATAGTTTGAGTGTCGAAAAGTGGGTTTCACAATATTTCTTCAAAAAAAGATACTTCAAAAAAATTTCTGAAAAAATAATGGAACAAATTCGAATTTTTGGATTTTTTGTTTTTTTTTCAATAAGTTTATGGCTTTCTGAGTGTTTCCCTACAAGTTTCGTGCTATTTTACCAGCCCCAAAATATCCCTAAAAAAGAGTGCGACCGCTACCCCCTTAAGCAGAAGAATAAATATCAGAAAGAAGTGAATCCAGAATTCTCAAAAATATAAAAAAAATTTAGTCCTCAAATTTTGTTTTTTTAATGCTTTTATCCTATTTTTATTGAATATATTTTTCGTATAGTTTTTTAATAAAAATTGCATGAAAAACGTCAAAATTAAATTTTCGAATTTTCTGGCGTTTTTCATGCAATTTTAAAGAAAAAATTACTGGAGGTTTCAGCGCTAGTTATCGTTTATTTTCTGATTTAAATCGTTCACAAAGTAAAAACATTGACACAAGAATATCGGTTAGCCCTTGCCCAAGCGTTATTTATATCTGTTCTTGAAGAACGCGATGGGACGGATGGGCAAAATAAAATTAAATGGAAATTAAAAAGGAGGACCTGGAAATCCTATAACAGGTACATTTTAAGTTCATACTTTTGGCTGGACACAATTTTTTCCTGGAAAGAAAAGGATTTTCGTGCCTATAATAAATAATTTTGTAAGGAATTTCAATTTACCGACTGAATTTCGCTTAAGGGGATTGTGGGTGCTTCCAGTAATTTGCTGGGGAAAAATAAGCCGTTTTTAAAACTCAAATATTTTTTGTGATGAATCTGAGATGAATCGTTTATTTTTTTCCTTAATTAGTATACTAGTAGTACTAACCTTGTGATAGTCAGATAAATTTGTTCAATTTTAGAAAAATAGTATCACATTCAACCTTTTAAGGGGGTAAATGCGATTCTTACTGATTTGACACTTTTCTCATGTGTGTAAATATTTACTGAGAACTTATACAGTTATTGAGAATAAACGCTTGAAAATTGCTAATTTGTATAGTAATTCTATTTTCTTAATCTTTAGGCAAAAAAGTACATACAATATTATTTTGTGACCATTATTTTCTATCCAATTAGTCTATCAGTTATTCGTAACAAGTGACTAGTTTGCAAACTGCAAAATCTAGTCTCTCCTCTCAGACGTATATCTCAAATTGAAGCTCTAATTTTCACTAGATAACGATAAACGGTAGTATGTTTCCATTCTTTTTATAGACGAGCTTTTAGTCGAATTCCGGACGACTGAATTCAATTTCTAGTAACGTTTCCAATATTGATTCCTGAACGATTTTTCAACAAATTTCGGACTTCAAAATTCTATCTCCTCCGAAGTATATATTTCAATAATTGGCATCAATTTTTTATCATTTAGTATTCTCAGACATTTGTAAGAGATTAAGAACGAGCTTTCTTGGCAATTTTCCCAGCTATAAACTCGAAATATTTGATTTTTTTTTGGTCAGTGTTTCAAAAAATTCCGAAAAATAAAAGTGTATTCGATTTTTTCGAAAATGTAGGCTCAAAAGAAAGCACAGTAATAACACTGTATGAGAAAGTTGCTTAACGTCTAAGTCGATATTTTTAAAGTTTTAGTGGTCAAGATTTGAGCAATATCGTTGATTTTTTTTAACTTCATCTTTTCAAACACAAATACTTAAAAAAATAAATCCGGAAAAATATGTCCAGGAATATTATTGTTTGTTTCAAATTTTTTTTTTTTATTATTTTTGGGATTTTTTGAATATTGGGGGGGGGGTTTTCCCTTTTTAGTTTACATCTTATTATCATCCTCCGTAATGCAATTTTGGAGCATTTTTTACACTGCCTCTATATATGGCCTTTTATTAATCAGAGTCGCATACCCGCTTAAGGATGTGTGCTCGTCTGATAATTGAGATTTCTTCAGAAAAAAACTTTTTTGATAGCCTCATAATTTGTAGAGAATTTTTTCCCCTGAGTTTTTTAAAGCTTAGGAATTTTTTCTGAATTTTGATTTTTTTCAAAAAATAAGTTAAGTTTGAGATTTTTTGTAAGATTTTTGAGAAATTTGATAGTGAAAAGGGTACTCAATTTCGATCATATGAATTTTATTTGTCACCTTTTTCAAAAATTGTTGTTGTTCGAATGTAGACACTTAACTGTCTAAATACTGCCAAAAAAACTGTTAAATTTTCGAATTTAAAAGTTTTTTATTAATTCAAAAAAGTTCAGAATTTCAACAAACGTACGAAATTACAAGTCGTTCCTGAGACTTTGGGAGAAAAAAATTGCGAAAAATAAGTGCTTTCCATATTGAACCTTATATTCAGCCTTTTGCGGATGAATTTGATGTACATTTAATTGAAAATTATTGTTCCTATATATATATAAGGTTAGGAAGATAGGGGATCGTTTGCATTGCAGATGGCCTCCAAATAAAGTCTGATTTGACCAACTATGAGGCAAAATTTGAAAAAAAATGCCTTACCAATTTGTGATGGGTATTTATAATATATTCATTTCTAAATTTGCTAAATATCAATAAAAGTAAGAGAGAATGCATTGAGGATGTAGGTCTTTTTAGTGCTTTTAGGGACGCCTAACTAAAACATTTTTTCTGAGCGTAGGTTTTGAGGTATCCAGATGCTGCTGAATAGTTATGGCTAACGTTCCTTACTCAATTTGGTATCTACGTATTTGGAAAAATAAAAATTAATGTATTATTGAAGCCAGTTTTCCTCAGAAACTTCACTTAGATAAATGTGTAAAAAAGAGCCCAATTATGTCGATCGCACCAACGATTCCTTAAATGCATAAAAACATCTTAATTGCGGTATTTCTTTTCTATGAAGTATATCCGCATATCCTTACGGTACCAAAAATCACTATAAATGCCGATTATTATTGGTCAGAAAAAAGATAATATCTCTACAATTGCATACCACACAGCTATTTTTATAATGATTCATTACTTAATATCGCCGAATAATTATTATTTGAAAATTTCCTTGCCTAATATGGTTAAATATAAGGATCGCAAAATGTAGATTATTTTACAAAAATAAAAGTATGCCTCACGACGGTACCATGCGATTTCTTTCTCTTTGTATATTAATCCTGCTCTAGATTGCCTTATTAAACTTTTATGAACCAAGGAAAATTTAATAATTTTTTTTATTATTTCTCATGGCACATCATCTATTTCATGCTGATCTAATAGCGCCGCCATTATTAACATTTGATTTAGGCTAACAATAATGAAAATATTGAAATAAGGCGTTTGCATAAAGAATCTGAACAATCTATCTATTTTTTGTTTGTTCAATGTTTTTTTTTTTTTTTTTTGAGTATATATTATATCTTTTTTTTAGTAAAAGCTAATTATTTTTTTTTTGTGAGTCTTATCGATTTTATTACAATGCATATTTTCGAAACAAAGTGTTCTTTTTACAGTTAAAATTATTTTCGCTTAAGATTTTTTGCATCTGAGTAATTTTTATAGCAATAGTGGGGGGCTCGAAAGTTGGCTAATTGCGGAAATAATTTGTACTGTTAAAAAAACCTTGTTCTGAAATGATTGTTTATTATTATTAATTCGAAAGCTCAACTATAAATAATATTAGTTTCTAACAAAATGCAACTATGCATTTTAATTTAAATAGACTTTCATTTAGAATAACTTTTTCTCGTGCGATTTGATTTTTTTTTGTATTCTGAAATGATATCATATTCTAGAATTATTTCCGTTTTTATGCAAAGTCGACGATTTATTTTTTGAAAATGTTTCTAGAATATATGGTCAATAACGTTTCCAATTATATTTTGGTCTGAATCTCCGTGAAGAATTGATCACTAATTAGGTTATTTGTTTTGATCATCCTTTCATTATTCAGGCATTTCAGTAGCAAGTCGAAATTTCAATTGTTTTAGAAAAAAATATCCAAGAAATACATTGTGTTTTTTTAATTGCATAACAGATTTCTCTGAGGTGTGATGGTCCAGTGTGCATATTTTATAATATAAATTTACTTGAATTTTGCTGACCTTTGTGGTCGATTAAATAACTACTTGGCATTCCGCACAATCCCTAAGTTTTCGCATGTGAATGGGAAACTACCTTCAGAGAGATTTATCTGTTTGGTTTTTTCATTATCGATATTCCTCAGTGCTTTAGCGGGACAGTGTAGCGTGGTACATAACTAATAATATATCTTTGGAACACTATTTCTTAAGAGAAGTGGTGCATTGTCCATGGTTCCGCTAAAGAAAAGTTTTCTGATTTAATTTCTTCTAGACTAATTCAGTTTTTTTGTGTGTTCCAAAAATAATCGAATTGGTCGTGGTCCTGACGGTCGAGTCCTTAATGTGCCGTTTAAGCGCTATGTATGAGCATACTCGAAGACCAAACACAGAAGGCCTCAGAATGATACCACAATATTCGCACTGCGATACTTATGCCATCCTGAATGATGTTTATTGATCGTTTTACTATTCGAAAAAATTTAGTTT
>SCLH01000693.1:7485-24925 GCA_004367855.1 Oikopleura vanhoeffeni | reverse complement strand
ATAGCAGGATTTTGAAAAACTGAGGGATTTAGATTTTTGCATCTTTTGGTCATTTCACAAAAATCAAGTTTTTCGGAAAATCCTCAAAATAATTTGAAATTGAAATAGCATTTGCACGCATTTAGCACATGCTCTATAAAAGTGTTTTCCGAACCTATGACGAAATTAAAAAAAGTAGGTTTTAATCACGGTTTCGCCAAAAACCAACATACAAAATCGTCGCGGTTTACTTTAATTTATGTACACTGTTTCAGTTTGTAAAATTTTGGCGTTTTACAAAAAAATGCATTTATGGCGTTCCATTTTATTTAGCCGCAAACTTGTTTGAGCTTCAAAATAAATCTAGTTTGTCAACCATAACTAACCCAGGAACAAAAATGTGATTTTTCAAAGTTGGGTGGTAATATGTTACCACCGTCTGAGTACGTCGTTGTTCAGAATTTCTGAGCACACCCGTTAACCCCCTGGAATCATAGAAAAAAAAATTTTACTTCCAAAAAATATCTGTCCCAAGATACGAATAAATTTTAATGTTAAGTGTTTTCCTAAAAACAGGCTTATCTCACATTTGTCTTTGATGACTAGTTTCGAAATAATTTTTCCGGAAGTAAAAATTCGGCGAAATCATAAAAAATCAACTCCCCGTAATATTCGAACCAAATATCCAAAAACAAATGAGTATTTTCTTCGGAATCACCGCAAAATTCTTCATAATGTATTCGGAAGAAACAATTATGTGACATTTTTTTGCACTTTTTAGAAGGTTTTAGGTAGGCTTGAGCCGTGATATCGGCTCTGTGATTCCAAGGGTTAAACAACCTCAATATAATAATAAATGATCAATTTAAAAATTGTTTTTACACGTTTCGGTTTATTCAATAATCACAAAGTGAGAAATAAACGAATTCTAAATATAAGGAAAATTTAATTGTGAGCCTCATGAGGCCCGATTCTTACTCGACTAAAATTTGCAAATAATTCGCTGATTAGTAAAAGCTGCTGTCGAAACAAAAATATCTCGTAATTACGGAGAAGGCAGTAAACACCAAAATTTTACAAATTGAAAACAGTTCTACGCCATTAAAAATTATATTGGTGAACTGCCAAAAACGCAAGTTAAAATTTTGATCACGTGATGGTGGACTTATAATTGGAACTCATGAATGAGCTGAGCTCATTGAGCTCTTTCTAAAAAAAATTTCATTTTTGGTCGGTTTTTGAAGACTTTCTCGTCACTTTTTTTGACCAACTTTTCAAAAAGCCAAGATATATCTCTTAACCCTGGAACTGCATTAAGGGCTTTTTTGACAGATACGGATATGGCTTCTTGATAAAAAACTTTTACGGGTTTATTACATTTCTTCTCATTGTATTCCTTCTCAAATATACCATCAGTAATGTTGGTGCTAATCCAGGCAACTTTTGTAACTACACAAATTTTGCTATTATTCGCCTTTTTAACGAAAAGTTTCGCAGTTCGAAATTAAACTTTTCGAATTCGACAAGTTATGAGAATTTTTGGAAAAAAAAAGTTCCGAACATTATAAAAATGCCTTTATTTTTTGATTCAAAATTTTTATATGCCTATTTTTGTAAAAACCAAGTGGTTTTGTGTGGGATTTTGGTCAAAAACTAATAGGCAATATTTTGAAATTTTCCTCCGTTTTTGTACAAAATTTTCAAAACTGGATTTTCTGGAATCACTACGCTTGAAATAATTGATTACTAATGCCACCTTTTACTTTATTCCAAAGTATGCCTTATTTGTTTCCCTCCCTCTTGTTTATACTCTGAATCATACTTTTGTAAACGAAACAACGGTTGGAAGAATCCATCGAAGCCCTCCTGTTATCGAGGAATGGAAAAAATTCTTTCACCGAAATTGCCAAATTGGTAAGCCAACCCATCCATACACGTCGAAATTTTATTTCATTTAAACTCATTGAAATTAAAATATTCTTCTCGTGCTGCTTAAAATTTCGGATTTTTCGTCTTTCTTTTCAAAAATTTTAGACTGGTTTGCGCGTAGAAAGGTCGGTATAAACCCAATTAAATAAATTTAACTGAAAACCCCAAAGATGGATTCCGAGACCGTTTTTTACGGCTAATAAATAAAGAAATAAAATTGGTACTTATAATTTAGCACACCTTTTGATAGCAAAACGCGCAGGTCTGTTTTGAGTGTTTTTTTCAAAAAGACCAGATGTTATAAATTAAAAATATTCAGATCTAAAAAAAATAAGTATCCATAGGAAGTCGAGCTCAAAAAGTTAGCACACTCTTACGTTAGAAAAAAAGTTTGTTTTATCCGAAAATTTGAACTGGCAAAAAGTTTTGCATCAGAGAGAAAAAAAAAATTGCAACAAAATGCAGAATCTGTTGCAGGAAATGCACCGACCCCTGTTAAACGCCACACGAAATGGTACAAGAATAATCGGTGTTAACCAATCGAAGAAACCGGTTTAAAAGCTAGATTAAAGTTACGTTTCTTGAAATTGCATCCTCCTCCGTGGAGTTTTGAAGATATAGGAAGTGATTCACTCTTTAATCGAGACCGCAACGTCCNTTTTAACCCTTGGAACTGCGTTAAGGGCATTTTGACAGATACGGATATGGGCTCTTGATAAAAAAACTTTTTACTGGGTTTATATATTCTTCTCAATATACCATCAAAGTAATGTTTCATAATCCAGGCAACTTTTGTAACTACAAAATTTTCTAATTATTGCTTTTTAAGAAAATTTTGAGTTCGAATTAAACTTTTCGAATTCGACAAGTTATGAGAAATTTTTGAAAAAAGTTCCGAACATTATAAAAAAATGCCTTATTTTTTGTTCAAATTTTTATATGCTATTTGTAAAACCATATGGTTTTGTGATTTTGGTCAAAAATAATAGGAAATATTTCGAAAATTTTCCTCCGTTTTTGTACAAAAATTTTCAAACTTATTTTTCTGGAATCACTAGCTGAAAATATTGATAATGCCACCTTTTACTTTATTCAAGTATGTCCTTTTTTGTTTCTTCGCTCTTGTTTATACTCTGAATCATAATTTTTGTAACGAAACAACGGGTTGGAAGAAATCCATCGAAGCCCTCTGTTATCGAGAATTAAAAAATTTCTTTCACCGAAAATTGCCAAATTGGTAAGCAAACGCGCGTTTTTTGAGTGTTTTTTCAAAAGACGATTTATAAAGTAAAAATAATCGATCTAAAAAAAATAAGATTATAGGAAGTGAGCTCAAAAGCAGCAACTTTCGTTAAAAAAGTTTTTATCCGAAAATTTTGAAGTGGCAAAAAGTTTTCCATCGAGAGAAAAAAAATTGAAAAAATGCAAATCTGTCAAAATGCACCGACCCCGTTAAACGCCACAACGAAATGACAAGAATAAATGGTTTAACCAATCTAAACCGTTTAAAACTGATAAAGTTATTTCTTGAAAATGCATCTCCTCCGTGATTTTGAAAGATATAAAAATGATTCACTCTTTAATCGGACAGCACGTCCGCAGACCTATGCGCTCTGTTTGTAACACATGTACAGTACAATGTGTTTAAACGGACAACCTAGTAGGACGGGATTTCGTCAAAAGGTCTTGCTAGTGTGCATTTAAACCCGCACGTTGGCAATGCAAACTGTTCGTAACGTTTCAGCAGACAATTTTATTAGCCAAAGTGCCGGTTAAAATGCACGCTAGCAGGACCTTTTGACCCAAACCCATTCTTCTAGGAGATATGTCCGGTTGTAAGCTTTTTTGCAGATTGTAGATTATATTCAATTCTTAGTAATTTATTTCGGAAAATTCTAGGAAGGTAAATAATTGAAAATAACTTAATCGATTCCCACCGAAACAGGTGACAGACTGTTAGACTAAAAAATTGAAAGAATTTATTTTATTTAAACTTTTTATTTTAAATTTACAAAAATTTAAAGATTTTCAAACACAGAAAAAATTTTAATAAAAATTTTAAAAATCTTAAGACTTTATAAATTAACGCACTATGCTGTTTAACATTTGTAACAATTTTGGTCATTCTAGAGCCGGATAATAATATAAATGTATGATGTATTGTTATCTGGCTCTAGAATGACCAAAAACTGTTTTAGGGGCTTTTTTTAAGAGATACAATCTATTCCCTCCCAAAATTGTCAAGTTACAAATTAAAAACCCAGAATCAGACAAGCTAAAAAACGCTCGAATTCGAGGGCTCAAAATCGAACCCACCGGTGATGCGTTCATTGCCATGAGTATAGCCCTTGACACCCTTGGGCCTGCTTTAGATGCTGGACTTTTAGCAGTCAAAACTCTTTTCACAGACTCTGTGAAAGAGTTAAAAGCGATGATTATTCGCAAACCAGTGTATGTAAATCATGTGGATATTTGGTTTCTTCGCTCAATGGACCCTTTGTCGAGAGATCCGCTCAAATTAAGACCACTGCTGAAATCTTTGGTCAGGCTACCAAGGTAATTATTAGTTCGAAAAATACTTGTTTTTCTTCAAATATATTCATAGATGCTTAAGGGGGTTGACGACTCTGATTTGACATTTTCTCTGTGAAATATACCGAAAACTAACAGTTCATGAGAAAAACCGAAAATGCTAATTTGTAAGATCTATCCTTAATCTTGCGAAAAAGTGACGGTCACAAATTGATGATGCGGATGGGAGAGAGCCAATAGGTAAAGTACTACGGTACAAGGTGATCCCAAACAATTCACGATGCGAGAATCTATCTCCTTCTCAGACGGTATATCAAATTCGAGTCTCATAATTTTTCACAGATAACGTAACGGTAGATGTCAAGACTTAATCACAAGCTTTTTTGATCCGCTGACTGAAAACAATCTAGAACGCCCAATAACCGACGATTTTTTCACAATTTCAGAACCTTCAAAATCTACTCCTCCGAGGATATATTCGCAAAATGGCTCAAATTTTTTATCACAGGTACTCAGAACAAGCTTTTGCAATTGAACAGCTAAACTCAACATATGATTTTTGGGCAATTTTCGAAGAAATTCCGAAAAAAAAGTGCTTTGAATTTTTCCAAGCTAGGCTAAAAAGAAAGCCAGTGAAACACTGATGAGCCAAGTTGGCTTACGTCAATCAGTGAAGTTTATTTGAGTTGGTGTCAATTCGAGCAAACGTATCATTTTTAACTACATCTTTAAAAAATTCTTTAGAAAAAATCGAAAAAATCGACTTTTTTATGATCGATTGGGTCTTAAGTAACATCTTAGTATGCCACCCGCCGTAATCAATGGAGCATTTTAATGCCTATATCAGGCTTTTTCAATATCAGAGTCGTCAACACCCCTAACCCTTGGAGGCTCCGGAACCGTATTTTCAACAACCCTGGTAGATTAAATACCAAGAAATTGGCCAGGTTGCTTCTGAATTATTCACTTCTTTAGCAATTAAATTTTCTGAAACGCTGCATTTTCAAGTTAGTCCTGGCGGCTCTAAGTAAATTTTTACTTTCTCTTAAAAGTGATTCGAAAATTGCGTTAAGGATAGGTTTTGCGGAAAACACTTGTAGATTAACAACCAAATATTGCAGGTGGATTTCTGAGGAATCACTTTTGTAGAAAAATCAAAAATCCTAATCCTTTTCTTTTTTTCGTTCTTTGTTCTGACGTCTCCCATATTGCTCACAATAAAAAATGCGTGGTTGAAGACACAATTTTTTAAATTTCACTTTTCTATAGGGTTTGAAGACAGTCAAATGGAATACATCTATTAAAGTTATCAAGTCTACCTTAATCTCAGAGAGGATTAGAAACAATATGAAAGTCTGCCAGCACTTTGACTTTCCCCGTCATGACGCAGCAAGTCGGACCGAAACACTAAATCGGCTTTGAGCTCCAAGGTTTAAGGTTTCTTTTTATCCGCTCGCTGTTAATCTATTATTATCAAATAGTGGCTACAAGGCTAAAAGGTCTGATAATGAAATATATAAATTATGGTTGTCTAAATTGAGGAGCGAACTCTCACCATGGTGGCAGTACCAGAATCGCTCATTCGAAGCGTGACAGGCTCATCTTCATTTTGATTTGAGACAAAGAAATTAACCCCCATTATATTTTTAAATTATTTTATTAAATATCCGAAATTTACGATTTTTTTTAATTCGAAAGAAATATTTTTTTCTGGTTTTATTTCCAATAGTTTTCCCTGTGGTTAAATCCGCTTTAATTTTGGCATATTTCGAGAATAATTCATTTTCAATCGTGGATAATCCTCTATCAGAATGACATACAATTTTGAGCTCAACTCAGAATATAAAGTCGCGAAATCGAAATCTCGCAAATTATTACGCAGTAAATAACCCTATAATACATTTACACTTCACACTAAAAAGTGACCCTAAATAAACCTCCTTTTATTTCTAGTCTGGTCTTGCGAAAATACGGCAAGACACCCACAGTTCTACTTAAANTAGGTAAAGTATCGTAACAAGGTGACATTTTCCAAACTGCAAAATCTATCTCCTCTCAGACGGTATATCAAATTGAGCTCAAATTTTCACAGATAACGTAACGCTAGTATGTCAAACTTTAATCACAAGCTTTTTTTGATCCGCTGACTGAACAATTCTAGAACGCCCAATAACCGACGATTTTTCACAATTTCAGACTTCAAAATCTATCTCCTCCGAGGATATATTTGCAAAATGGCTCAAATTTTTATCAAGTACTCCTCAGAACAAGCTTTTTTGCAATTGACAGCTAAAACTCGAAATATGATTTTTTTGGTCATTTTCGAAGAAAATTCCGAAAAAAAGTGCTTTGATTTTTTCGAAAGTAGGCTCAAAAGAAAGCCAGTGAAACACTGATGAGAAAGTTGGCTTACGTCAATCAGTGAAGTTTTTTAATGCCTATAAGGCTTTTTTTAAATCAGAGTCGTCAACCCCCTTAAGGTTTCTTTTTATCGCTCTTGTTAATCTTATTATTATCAAAAGGCTACAGCTATACATGAAATATATAAATTATTGGTGTCTAAATTGAGGTAATTTCTTTTGATTTGAGACAAAGAAATTTTAACCACCCGATTATATTTTTTAAATTTATTTATTAAAATCGAAATTTACGATTTTTTTTTTAATTCGAAAGAAATATTTTTTCTAGTTTTATTTCCAATAAGGTTTTCCTGTGGTTAAATCCGCTTTAATTTTTGGCATATTTTCGAGAAATAATTCAATTTTCATCGTTGGAAATCCTACCTATCAGATAATACAATTTGAGCTCAACTCAGAAAAAAGTGCGGGAAATCGAAAATCTCGCAAATTATTACGCAGTAAAATAACCTCATAAATACATTTACACTTCCACACTAAAAAGTGAACCCTAAATAATACCCCTTTTATTTCTAAGCGGTCTTGCGAAATACGGCAAGACACCCACAGTTCTACTTTAAATAGATTAGACACCACCGTTTTTTCGAATAAAAAAATCAGGTCGCAAACACACAAATGTTTGATTACTTTTGATAAAATAAACCAACCGGTTGCGATGAAAAAATAATAAATTTAAAATAAAAATTTCGTAAATTTGTATTTTACTTGTTCTGGTAATTTCCGCCCGAACACTTTTCATAACAAAAGATAGGCATTTCAACAAGAAAAAAAAACGCCCAAAAATTTCGGAGTATACATTTTTGGTCAATTTTTTTCGCCTATGTTTTGCTATGAAAAATGCGTAGGCGCAAAAAACTATAGATTTGAAGAAAAATCGTGTGCAAAAAATACAAATTTTGATAGCATAAACCACCTTGCATTATTTAGGCCTGCTGCCGCTGCTGCTTATATTCATTGCCAAGAACTCCTAGATAGTTTAGTTTGGACATTTGAAAATACGGTTTCTGAAGGTGCAATGCGGAATAATGGACGCCTTTCTAAAGAAGATGTCGCAAAACTAGAAAATCGAGTTCTAGAACGGTTAGTATTTGATGGGGATCAACTTCGTAGTATGTTACTTGCCAAATGGCTTGTAAATGAAGGAAGGCAAAAATTACCTATTACTGAGAGTGATTTTGAAGGGACATTTGGTTTAAATATAAAGCATTTTTTTGAGTTACTTATAGACTATAAGTTATAGTCAGAAAATCAACGGCGGTAGTTTCAAGGTAACTTTCAAATAAGAATCCCAAAAATTTTATGACCAATGAGATTCGATAATTTTTTCTAGAAGAACCAATGAGATCCGAGTTTTTGTGAAGGGTCATGAAAAAGGACCAATCAGAGATCGTTATTTTATAAAATTATGAAAAAGTTTCGATCGACGAATATTATGTCAAAATTGATTAATGCATCGCACACCTAGCAAAAAATGATATCGTTCAGCAACTTTTCAAAAAATTCATGATTGGAACTCTTGAAACCGGTAATTCCACGACTAATCCGAGAATTCCCGGTCCCCTGGGACCCAATTCCAAAATGTATATGATGCCGTTTTTTTCTACAGTATGTGTTTTTTTTTCGCGGGAACAAAAAGTAAACAATTCGGGAGAATTCTCCCTAAAATATAGACAATTCTCCAGGTCATTTGATACTCTGTTCCCCCTCAAAAAAAAACACATACTGTAGGTTATGCATAAAATCCGATTCTCAATATCATTTAAATTGGCTGAGAACAAATTTTCAAATTTTGGGGATGCTTATTTAACCATTTTTTTGTGATTTTTATGCAATTTTAAAATTGAAAAAATTCATGATAAATTAATGCAGAATTTGGAAGAAAAAATCCGAGAAAGCCAAATTAGCTTACCATCATGAAAAATACCTTCAACCCATGTACTCAGACAGTGGAAATTGGCTTGATTATGTTTGAGTAAACTTAGTTAACTATGGTTAAAACAGATCGAAACAATTTATGATAGCGTCCAATTTGGACCAATCAGCAAATTAATAGATATAATATATTAAGAAACTAAGATGTCAAACTTAAAAAATGTCTGTTTTCATTCGAATGCAGATCAAAGAGAAAATTTGCGAATTTCACAGTTTTGTATAGAAAAATGTTAGCATTTAACACTCTAAAGAAAAATTGGGTCAATATTATTAAAACTGTCAGGGCTTTTAAATAATTTGACTTCCATCACTGTATCTCTAGTAGAGATTCTCTACCAAAAGCAAAAATATGATTTCTAAACTTTTTATTGGCAATGGACACTGTTATTAGAACAGTGTTATTTTCGAATGCTGAGAACACGGGTTAAACAAAAATCTTTTGGTAAGCGAAAAATACCAAATAAATTTAAAACTTGACGAAAAATTATTATATATCAAAAAAGCAACAGATAATTTCATATTTTTACAGAATGAATCAGGCTTTTTGGTGCGCCCAACTTCAGGATGAGGAAAAAGCCAACTCTGAAAATTGTTATGTGCCAATAAAGTCGCTGACAGATGATTATTTTGATTATCATTTTGTTTTATTGAACTATTTATCGGTTCTGTCAAAAAAATTATGACAATAATGAAATGCTCGCTGAATTCAAATTTACAAGATTTGAGACCCACAATTATATTTCTTTATTCAAATTAAAAAATTCTTTTTTTTTGCTTTTACACGATTTTTGTAACATATGTTGAACATATTATGTTCCTTGAGAAAATAATTATCGATAAATCATCATCGATCACTTATTTTCTTGAGAATATAATTATTTCTCACTTAGGTTTCCGGTTTCTTACACCTATTACCGGTGATCTGGATAAGAGAAAATTAACTAGAAAATGTAACTAAACATTTACATTTTCAGCCACAATATTTGAGGTAGATTTAAAAAAAAACTCGGTTCTTGGAGTTCTGAAAAATTAACAAAATGTGATTTTTGCTCAATCGCTTTAATATGAAAAAAAATAAGATTTTTTCTGTGAGCAGAAAAATATTTCCCTCGAAAATTCAACAAAAAAAAATCTCAGGAATGTTTTTTCAGCTTAGTTTTACGAAATATTATCAATAATAATAATTTCTAATAAATAATTTGGCCAAATAATGATCTCATAAATTATTGGCATTTTACAACTTTTTAATTGAGCAAATACGTTGCATCTTGAGTTTTAAAGCCTCCAATTAGATAAGGAAATATATTGCATAAACTGGATTGTTTTACATATGGCTCAGCTGAATCGTTCAAGATTAAGATAAAATACAATGTTTAAATTTTTGAAACCAAGCAGTTCGGTGTCCAGATTAAAATAATTTTTTTTGCCCATGATTTAAATTTTTTTGATAAAGAAAAATTATTAATTTCAAATTTTGACATTTCATTAAAAGTAAACATTATTATTTAAACCGATGCAAAGGTTTTGCGGAAAATGACCCGAGAGATATATTCATGCGGCCAAGACTTGTTCAGGAGAGAATACTATTAGAGAAATTAAGAACACATGCCGATCAATTAGTGAGGCCGAAAAGTCCTGAGGTACAGAAAAAAGGGTCGGGTCACAAAGATAACGTTTACTAACAACATAAACTTTACAACTTGATTTTTAATAAATAGGAACAATTAAAAAAATAGTATTTATTTTTTTTAGATTTAATTTGCATTTATTGTTATGTCTTTGAATGTATTCCAGAAAGCTAAGATTCGATGTTTTTACTCTAGTAATAAGAGTAAGTGTCTGTTCCCAAAATCATCTCAAAAAGTTTTTAATTTTTATATATTCTAGCAAAATTTTATCAGCAATAATTTAAAATTGAACTTGATTCTCTTTAAAAATAGATTGGCATCTTAAATTTCCATTTGTTATAAGATTATAATATTCAATTCTGTTATCGAACTTTTAAAGGCAGAAATTCTTTGTTGACCAAAAAAAAATTTAGTTCAAAATGAGATTTTTGTAATGAGGCTGTGGGATTGGAAGCGCGATGATATTGTGCTATAAAAATAGTATTTTTCTTTAACCCACATACTCAGAAGTTCAAAACAGTGACGCGTCATGACGTACTCAGCGGTGGCCATATCTGTCCACCTGACTTTGAAAAATCATATTTTTATCCAAGTATACGTTGGCGAAAATATAAACTATTTATTCAAAGGCTTCAAAATTATTTGATAGAAAAAATATGAAATTATATTTTTTCGGGTTTTTTTACGATAATTTTTTCATGAGACAATATCGTACAAATAAATATTTGTCAAAAACCTTTAATTGAAGAAAACGGTAATGAAATCAGTTCACATAGAATATAAAAAATTACCGCCTGATAATTTGCCGCCGTATAGACCTTTCGCGATATTTTGCGGCTTCAATGAACAACGCAAAGTCCTTAATCAAGTTGTGCGACAAAAAAATACAAATTAATTAGTGAAGGGACCCGTCGTGCGCGTCGTTTGTGTCCGACTTTTACCAGGTGTTCAAAAGTAAACAGTATACCATAAATTTACCATTATTTTGGTAAACCGACACTTTAGTTGTTATTTTGCACAAAAATAAATAACAATCATTCATATTTTTTTGCAAGAAATTACCTTTTTCGAGAGAAAATCGGAAAATTTTTGATTTGTGAAACTGAAAAAAAAAATATTATTTGATTTTACGAATATTTTTTTTTTCATTTTTTTGCACATACAATAAATCTTAAAATAACGGTGGCAAAATCCCTAAAATCAAGTTTTTTTTAATTTTTTCAAGGCCCGCGATTTCGGGTCGACAACATTGCTTTATCTCAAGAACTACAAAAGATAGAGAAAAGATAAATAAGCCAAAAGATAGAGAATTTCAAAAACACCGATCATTTTGAATAAAAATGTTATCGGAAAAAGTTAACTAATTAAACAGAGGCCTCGCAAGTCACTTTGGCCAGATATGGCCACGGCTGAGTATGTGAGTTAAGGATCATCGCGCTTTCATTCACACAGCCACATTAAATAAACGTCGCCATGAAGATTTTTAAATACAGTACGTAAGCTTATAGCCTGAAAAATCTTTTATTCACGATATTAGAGCTCTCGGCGCTCATTGGTTAATATTACTTAAGCAAGGTAATATTACTTTAAGCAATGTAAACCTATGAACTTCTAAGGCCATATTTACCAATTGGTGTCGAGAGTTCAAATATCGTTAATAAAAAAATTACCAGGCTATAATCTTACGTCTGTATTTTTGGAATCATAGAAATTCAATGATTTAATCAAAAATAAGATCTTGGAAATCAATTGTTTTTCTTTGACTTTTTCTATGAATCCGAATTGAAATATGCTTTATTTAATTCAAAATTCGAGACCTGAAGTTCAAAACCTAAAAGTTCAAAATAAGTTGAAAAACACATCAAAAATATTTTGTGACCTTATATAAGAAACGGTTTCAAATCCGATTATTTTCACTTCAAATACAGATTTATCATCTGGTCTCAATTCGGTGAAAGAGGAGCCAGAAGTAATTCTTAAATCTGAGCCACCTTCGCCCGACCTTTCAGTCAAAAAAGAGCCTGATGATTCGTTCCTGAAAGAAGTCTTCGAGGGCGCCAAAGGGCTTAATATTGACCTGAGTACTACGTCTTTGGGAACACCAATTACTTCGCCCCTATTACAGGTTAAAAAACCAGAAGTTACCGTAGCAAGATCTCACACAGTAGCTGCCCAAATAAAAAGTAAGTTAAAAAACAAAGTTCGAAAAAAAATACAGTGTTTTTTTGTCTATAAGGACAATATGGGGAAAAGACGCTTTTTTATTTTAGTCCGTCCCTCTATAAGGACAATTTTGGAGAAAAGTCCGTCCTGTGAACTGAAGTTAATTATTTTGTCGGAAAATAGACAATTTTTAGGTAAAGGTATCTTTAGCATAGAAATTGTTCTTTAATTTCTAAATTGCCTAAAAATTCATTTTACATGCAAAAATACCACCGCCCAATTTTGAACCTCAGTTCACTTTAGTTAACTTTCGTTAACGATTTAATTGTTTCAGAATCCTCTGGTTTGGAACATCAACGAAAAACATCAACTTTATCAGCTGATAGCCATAGTAGATTTTCAGCTGTTAGTTTAACCTCTAGCGACCAAAAAACAAATCGCCTTAATCCAGACCAACTACGATCGTTACAAAGGTAATTTTTTGACTGTAGATATTTTTCAACAGAAGAAATTCTATTTTGATAGATATGCAAGAAGGTGCGATACACCTAATATAACTTTTTATATGTATTTTGGATAAAAAAGTTAGATTACATGTGTTTTCTTCCATATTTTGTAATACTAAGGGTCTGTGTTTAAAAGCCTCCAAGTTCTCGGTGAGATCGGAACTGGTACAGTACTACATTTTTTAAATTTTGGGCCATATCGAAAATCCTGCCTATGCGTCGGATTTTATCACTACGTCACAAAAAGAGAAATCCAGTGATTTCATTGGTCACTTTCCATTCTTGTGACGTAGTGATAAATTTCGACGCATAGGCTGGATTTTCGATATAGACAGTACACACACGACAGTATTACTTTTAAAGCTGCGTTGCACTGCTGGTTTTTCGATGTCCAGTTTATACCGGTAATTTTTTATGTTTTTACGATTAACCCATAATTACCAGTAAATTACCGGTAAAAGCCGGAAATCGAAACAAAGGCTATGCTGTGGCATGAACCTTAAAAATGTATACAATGTATAATGGCCAAAAAATTTCTAAAAGATCGTATGTACGGGTTCTAACCTATGAGGTCATTTGGAGGGAAAAAACAGACAAAGAAAATAATATTTTTAACCAGGCTTTTTTTATTTAACCTGTTGTGGTGAACAAAAATTGTATCAAATTAATTTTCATTCATGTTATATTTGTGACGTTTATGCATCATCAATTCAGTTTATTTTCGTTGCTTGCAAAATGAGATCATTAAACTAAAAAGCCGTAATTTTTAATTTGTCTAGACTACGCGGAATTCAACCCAAACCTGCCAAGAAAGAAAAAGTGCCAAAATCGAGTCGGTCAACCGAGTCAAAAAGCGAAACTTCAGAACAAACTAGTGATCTCCCATCGCCTACGCAAAAAGTTGCGGTGAACTATCGAGAGTTAAATAATTACAAACAGCCGACAATGGAAGAAAATGACCTAACAGCCATGCCGGTCAATAATGTCGCGGATGTACTTTCCCAAGTTAAACATATTTCAGAAGGAAATACTACAAATGAAAAACCTCTTGTCATAACCGCAAAACATACTAGCCCCCATGTTCAGGTAGAATTAACAACAATATAGATTATTTAGATTGAAATATTTCATTATGAGCGAGATTTTTTCAGTGCTATTGCCGACGCATTCTCCCAAGCTAGAGCATTTTCCCTTTCCTAGAGCAAAATATAAAATTTTGGCGAAACCGCGAATTTGATATAGTTTTAACCGGTCATCCGGCTGGCGACAAAAAAAATCTTCATGCCACTTTGAAATTTAAAAATCTGCCATTGCTTAAGAAAAACTCTTGCAAATAAATTACAGTTATATCAATTACGGGTGCTCCTGGAACATTTTAGCTATTTTTTTAGCTTATATGTTTATATAATTCGGCTTTTTAAAACGACTTATCCGATTAGTTCCTTAGATAGCTCAAACTAATCACAACTATTCAGAGAAAAATGAATTAAAAAAATGGCCCGAATCAGACCATTGTTTCCAATTGTTTAACAAAAACTGATAATTAAACAATTTCAGTAATCTCAGAAAAAACCCTAAAAATGGTCCGATTCGGACCAATTTTTATTTATTTTATTATTCACTAAATATTTCTGCTTAGTATCAGCTATCTTAGAACTAAATCGGATAAGTCGTTTTCAAAAGCCGACTATATAAAAAATGTTGGCTAAAAAACGTAGCTATTATTTACCGGCAGAGCACCACTAATGAAGTATAATATCACCGGTGAAATGACTTGAACGGACACCCGGACGACAGGGTCGGGCCCCAAATTTCCGCCAATTGACTTAAGGCTGGTAGCAGCGATTGTGGCAGACTGGCCGTAACATTTAACTTACAAAATAATTAGTTGGTTTATTTTTTTGCTTTTATCGTTAGCTGAACCAGAATAAAGTGTATATGCTCAGTTAAAATGTTTTTTTTTATCCTATTTTAGGAAAGATTTGGGTTCAAACTGTTATTTGTGAAGTTCGTGAATTTTCAAAAAAATTCGAAACATTATTAAATTTCAGCGCATTTTTCACCCATTTTTTTTGTTTTTTTTTCTGAAATCTGTGATAAAAACGGAAAAAATAGCCACTTTGAACTTTTTCATGCAGTGTTTACATATTTTTGAATGCTGGTTAATAAAATGCATAACATAGTTCCATTTGCGTCATTTTTTGTCGACTTTTTTAAATTTATGAAATTATTTCGCAAATTTCAGTCCAAAATTTTTTATTGAGTTTTTCTTGAATTCTTCTTAAACATCAGGCCGAATCACGGTTGTGTTATTTTCTATATCTACTTTCGATTGTCGTATTTCAACTCGATGAAGCGTCAAGTGAATCTTAGTTCTGTGAACTACTCGAATTTCTCAGTCATTTCCGGCAGCATATTGAATAAAAATTCCGGCCATTCTCAAAATATTCTTCTAGTCTATTTCAACTTTAGGGGTTTGACGTATATGTGCTAGATTGGCAATTGAACAATTCGCTGGCTTTGTTTATGGAACCGATCATTTCCTTAATTAATAATCCCTGCTTGATTATCGGCTTGAGATGGAAAATATTCGGGTTGACCACAGCGGGGCCGTCAGTATGTGGTCTTTTTTCCGACACAATTTTAAGTCAAAGAACGAACGCATTTTGACATTTAGGATTATTCTTATTATTTTTTAGTTGGTGTACATTGTTGTACCTATGTCTAAAGTTTTTGTCTTTTATAATATTTTATAAATAGTTAATTTTTTGAGATAGTATTTCTTTTAAATATTGTAACATTTCACTGAAAGTTGACTTTCGCTCTATGAAACCTAAGAGCTACTTCATCAAAATATCGATTTTGTTAATAAAACCCCGTTTTTATTGTTCACTCAAAGGCGACTTCATTTCTAATATTTGTGACTCGCTACTTGAAACTCACGCGGTTTAAATTTAACATCACTTGCTTGTGAGCCGGTTTGTGTCATTTGGCACGCAATTATAAATTTTATTGTCCTCAAAATCTGCAATTAAATGTCGGAGTGTTATACCTAACTTATAGCGCTACTTTTATTTTGAAAGTCAGGATTTTTCATATTTATCGCCAATGAATGGTCAATTTTGTTTCCTAAAAGCTGTGTTTTATCATTTTTCATGCGAAAAAAAACTTCCTATTGAGGAAAATTTTTCCATGTGGATAATTATTCTCCCACTAATTATTGCATAACACCCGACAATTTCTGAAGTTTATAAATATTGCTTTCAAAAAAAATTCTCACATCGGGTCAAGTTGGAAATGTCATAATGAAAAGTGGTTTTTGATATTTTTACAGATCATCATCTATATTTCATTTTAGATAAAAAATAATATAAAATTTTTTCACATTTTTTTTTCTTTTAAAAATCACTCCGAAAAAATGTACCAATCTGCCACATCGCTGCTACCCCCTTAAACAGACCTACCTGTCCGTTTAAAGTCATATCACTACAGCATACCATACATACGGTTTCTATTGCGCTGTAAAAAATCACCTCAGATTTAATTAACTTTTAATTAACCAAAATAAAATTGTCATCAAAACTTTAGAGATATTTCGGATTTAATGTGCAACGGATTATTGTAAGTATTGAGGAATGTAGTTTTTGGTATAGTCTATAACGTATAGAGAACCGTTAACTCATTAAAAATCTGTTTGAATATATCGATGAAGATCCATTTGCTATGATTAAAAATTGAGAAATTTGGTCCCTTTTAAGATTAGTCAAAACTGAGTTTGAGATAATTAATCGGCATATCCATCATGATGCCTGAGTGCCTTAAAAAAATTTCCTGGTGTTTTTAAAGTTAAAAAGATTTTTAAGGCACTCAGTCATCATGATGAATATACGCTCTTTCTGAAATTTTGTGTTATATTATAACTTTTCCCTGGCTATTTTACCGGTTCCCAACATTAAAGTGTTTTTCTAGAAACCTATAATTTCTAGTAAACCCGGTGAAATACGGGAAATCGAAAACGGCCCTGTAGTTCAATAGCCAGTAAAAAGTAATAATATGACCCAAAATGTCAGAAAGGTCGTATGTGCCGATTGTTTTATATTTAACTTCGTTTTGACTTAAGGGGGTAGCAGCGATGTAGCAGACTGGCGTCAATTTAACTTACGAAAATAATTAGTTGGTTTATTTTTTTGTGCTTGTTATCGTTAGCTGAACCAGAATAAATGTGTATCAGCTCATTAAAATCATTTTTTATCTATTTTAGGAAAGATTTGAGTTCGAACTTTTATTTTTGAATTCGTAAAATTTTCAAAAAAATTCAAAATATTATTAAAATTTCACGCATTTTTCACCCAAA
>SCLH01000692.1:126689-146449 GCA_004367855.1 Oikopleura vanhoeffeni | reverse complement strand
TACGCTTGTGGTACGCTTTTATAAATCATCTACAAATTCGCACACGGTCAAAATTCCATAATAAGTATAAACTCAGCAAATTGTTATGAACTATTTATTTTTATGTGAGTTTAATAATTTGAAAAAAAAAGTATGAGTCATCAATATAAATCAAAATTTGAACTCGACATAACTCTAAAAATATATTATCAATCATTACTTATTAAATATAATTATGTCTAAATTTAACCAAAGGAAAATTTTAAGCATGAAATCGTCTACTTTCCCAAAATTTTTGAAATCCTGGCTTCTGATTGGTCGAATTTAAATATTTTTAAATAATGATCGAAAATAGTCATATTTTGGTTCAAAATGTTCTTCTCGCTGAGCTGATACTTAATATGATATAATTACTAGAGGTTGCTAATATATTCTTAAAGATACTATAACTATACGATTGAAAACCGTAAGTTGGCTTGGAGCCAAGTACTTGTTTTTTATTTCGATTGAAAACCCGCGCCTGTTTCGCATTTCGTTCAGAATCACCATATGTATCAAAATGTTCCCAGAAGTCTGAATTATCAGAAAAGGTTCCAGGAAAAATTTCCGAGGTCTATTTCCGGTCAAAAATTACGTGTTGCCAAACATTGTTTGTCGAAAAATGTACAGTTTTCTGATTTTGGACGCCTTAGGGTTAAAATTTTGGGGTACCCTAATGAAATTTTTTCCTCCCAGTAAGGTAAGGTACCACATGAACACACAAAAAATTAATAATTCCGACATTTTTCCCGACCTTCCAAGATAGGTGACACCCTACACACCACCCCCTTAAAATCATTTTTTTTGAAAGAATTTCAAAAACAAAAAAAATCCCTAACCCGTGTGAGCACAGAAAAAAAAGTTTCGCCAAGGCACCAAAGCCTTTATAAAGGTTTTTTTCAAGCGCGTATTACAGAAAGCCCAAGGTAGTTAGAGTTTCAATTGTTTTTGCATAAGGAAGTTCAAACGATAAATTTTTGCATCCGACATTTGATATTCTAGAATTTCGATTTTAGTTTCTAGAAAATTTACTGATAAGAGCAAGGTACAGCTATCACGTGATACAAGCTCACAGTGGTGTTCACAAATTATTTTGGTATTGGAATCGATGCACAAGGATCTGACCTATGTCATCGTTTTTTCTAATTTGATTTATATATAATCAATCAAAAATATTTTTAAATAGGTTTTAAAATTTTGATGAAAAAATCACAATTTTCATAAAAAATGGTTATTTTCCCCTATAAAGCAGATAAGTACACTTCTGATATTAATTTTCTGGGTCGATATACTAATCAAGTGACTCTGTGGACAATATTTAATTGCTCGAATTAATTTTTTATATTAAAATTATTTTCGTGAAATACTTAAAATTGAAAATTTTGAAATATCACTTTAAAAAAAATATCTTGTTCCTGTGTACCAATTAATCTTTGTTTGAATGTCAACCATGGACAAAACACTATTCTAAAACTGGCTATTTTCAAATTTAATTGACGCAATAGGTCGCATTTAATTTTTTAGAGGTAAAAGATTGGAAAAAAATCTCAAAAAAATCAACCCTCCGTAAAATTTCCAAAAAAAAAATAAGTCACTTTTTTGAAGCTGACAGGCTTAAAATCGTAATTGTTTTCATCGATGAAATAATGAACTTCAATTTTGAACTTTTTAACAATTTGTTTTTACCATCAGCGAGATAATTTCTGAATTTTCACACCGGAGACTAAATTGGGTGGGTCCCTTAATGACAAACTACAGAGAATTGGCATTTAATAATCAGGCGCTGCAGCGCCTGACTGGCGGCTGGGTTACTTTAACTGCGGTCGTACCCGAGTTAAGGACTAAAGTCTTAAAATGACCAGAAAAAATTCTCTACAAGATAGCTTAAAAACATTGATACCCATTTTTAACCTTTGAAATTCCTTATTTAAAATCGTCTGTAGAGTCTATAGTATAACTTATCTCTCCTTCTCTCTTTCTGATTGGATCAGAGAGCGGGTCCGCTCAAAGCCATACAAAACAGATAACTCAACCAGTACTTTATATTTTTTTCGAATTTTCCTACATTATATTTTGGAAAATTCTAAAATTCAGATACAGTGCCCGATATGTAAAATGCCCACGAGAGAAACAAATTTCACAACCCCGAAATAAACAATGTTAACCCCACCCACGCGAGAATTTAATTTAGCCAATCGCTACCAAGCTTTGGAATAAAGAATATTACGCAAGACGTGTTTTCGAAATCGAAATAAGAATCCGATTGGTCAGACAAAACTCGCACCACATGATGAGGATTCCGAATTTATATTTCGGGGATTGTAAATTAACTTGAACTGTTGAATAAATATACAATTTTAAGGGAATAAATAATTCTATAGGCTGGAAGACAAAATTTGAATTTTTTTGAAACATAAGTTATTAAGATTCATAAGGTTGCTTTTTTCTAAGACCACCGACTTATGGTGATTCCTACACAGACATCCGATTTACAATTTCGCAGCAGTTTTACTTAAATCCCACCGTGTGCCGCGGCATGCCGCTGTGTGTTTCAAACGCAGCGGAAAATAAAAGCGCAATATATTATTATTTCATTTTACATAACAAGATTTTTAATATTAAACTAATCGTTACAGGATGACATTTCGCGAAATTTGAAAAAATCTCGGAATAACTGGAAAACTTTAATGCGTGGCGTTAGCAAACTTAAATTCAAAGAGGATCGTTTTTTTTTATTTCGATGGCCAATTTTGTCTAGATTTCGAATAAACCGACGATAAGTAATTTAAAAAAAATATAAACTTGATATAATTACCCGCAATAAATAAAGAATTTAGCTTGACTTCTGGCTGGAAAAACCATTCTGAACATGTCGTATAGAATTCGAGTGACAACCTTTCCACGTCCATTTTTCTCGCCCTCGATCATCAAATCGCAAAATTGCGAAGTTACTTAAAAAAGCTAAAAAATTATTTTTTTTAACATTTTTGTCGAAATGAAAATTGTCCTTTAGGTAATTACGGCCAATAAAAAAATAGTTACTAGGTGGATTTTATTTTCAAACCCTTGACATCGGCTATAGCTCGGCGTTCAAAATAAAATCCACCTAGTTACCATTTTTAATTGGCCGTAATTAGCTAAAGGACAATTTTCACTTCGCAAGTAAAAAAGAACATACACAGTATATACTGGGACCCAAATTTTGTTTAGGAAAAATGTAAATCAGGAGTTCTAGGACCTTCTTGAATATTTTTTGTCAAGTTTCATATTACAGAAAAAAGGTTATTTTTATATTTTTTAACTAATCACCTTGAATTATTATGATTGTTTAAATACCAAATAGAGTACAAGTTGAAAAATGTTTTGATTTTTGCATTTTAGAATTCTAGATTAAAAACAAAGAAAACTTCAATTACAAGTTTTTTAGAAAAGTTATATAAAATGGCTGACTGTCTTTTATTTGTGTTCTACAAAACTTTTTCGATTAAATTCGAATTTAACGACGAAATAAGGTAGCTTTTTTTACTCCGCCAACCCTACTCAGTCATTTTTCTCGAAGACCATACCAGATATCAAAAAACGGTTATTTTCTACCCAAAACTTTTTGTTTTTCTCTCCATCAAACGGTTTGGATGAACCTTTAAAATCGTCGGTTTTTCTGAGGCAAATAAGGAGAATTTTCGAAATATATTTTTTTTATAAATAAATGAATTGAAAATTTTATTCTTTGCACGTTAATAAACATTGATAAATCAATTACCACCTGTCATTATTATCAAGAATACATACATTTCGATAAAAATAAACAAAAAAAATGAGCAGTCTGAGATTCGAGCCTATTGACGTTTGGTTTAAAACATCATTTACCGGTAAACCGGTTGACAAGGAAAAAACTAAAAAAATGGGTGCCACAAATGTAATTGGCTACAAAAAGCAAAAACTGTTTGTTGATATCTGGTATGGTCTTCGAGAAAAATGACTGAGTAGGGTGGCCAGAGTTTAAAAAAAGCTACCTAAAGCAATTTTATTTGAGAATATTAAATTGTAGCCATTCCTTGATTACAATCTTCGATTTCGGCAGCTGATTGAAAATCCATGATCATACCAATGTAAATTGATGCTTGCTTTAAAACACAGAAAACATCATTGTCAGAAACTTTTGGTTCCTAAAGTAAAAGAAAAATTATTTTTTTGCAAATGCCAGATTCATATGAAAAGGAAATTTTAAAAAATCACGTTTATTATCGCCTTTTCATATCAAATTTTAATACTTTACAGCAGTTTCTTAAGTATCTGTGCGCATTTTCAATCTGTGAAGGGTGCAAATAAATGAAAGACTGGTGTATTTTAAATGAAATTTTACTTTTACCCATAGAATTGGGGCCTTTTCCATGACTGCCATGAAACTTTTAGTCAAATTAGACGATGTTTCGATTGGATTGATATCGGCTCCATAATTTACTAATTTTTCACGAATTGAGTCTAACTCTTCTTTCTTGTCGGCCTCAGTAAGCTCGTCGGTCAAAAATATTTCGGTCATTTTGAACTTGAAAACCTGACGACTCTAAATTGAGATATATTATAAATGATGCAGTACATTTATTATATAATAAAAGATGCGGTACAATGCTCATTAGATTTATGGAATTCACTGTTCAAAAAATGCGTAGGCGTTATGTCAAAATGAATGAATTTGTTTCAATACACTACACAAGATATTCTAAAAACTTTATACGTAATGTTAACTATTTTCGACTATCTAGTCTAGTTGTCTCAGAACAATGCCCATAAATTTGGTTGAGTCAAATTAAACGACCTCATGAATCAAAATCTATGGTTCCCGTTGGGTACCCGATTTTCTAAATGTGTGGAAAATTTTGGAAAAAGGTTGTCGAAATTAAAATTTGTTGAAAGCAAACATAAAACGAAAATTAGGTTTCTATCTCTTATATATAAAATTCTCGACGAAAAAAATATAGTTTTTAATTCTCGATGAAAATCGGATAATTAGGGTGCGCATTTTTTCGTTTTTCATTGATATCGACCGTTCAAAAGTTAGAAATTTGCCCACTGCGCGATTTTCTTTAAAATGAGCTAAATAAGCAGGGAAATAGTGCTGAATTCCATATATTCAGTTTCTTCGGGCATCTTTTGAAATTAAATTTCTTGCGTTTTCTCATACAATGAAGACTTTTCTCACATTTTTGTAATTATAATTTATTTTACAGATAATATAAATCGATAATTTTATTAGATTTTTTATTATATAAAATTTTTATTGGAGTAACTTGAGCAATGGAAATTAATTGCCAAATCTCTGTCGTATCAAATGTGATCGACGAAATTGTCAATTGTATGAACATAGTAGTTTTGTTTTGAAAATGAAGATTGAAAATAAAAAGAAAAATCGTAATTAGGCCAAATAGGACGGAGTTCAGCAAAAATATTGAAACCAAAATGATTTTTGGAATCTAAAAATAAAATTTAAGGCTGAAAATATAAAATGATCCAACAAAAATGTGAAATTACATCAAAATTAATGGTCAATATTTTCAGCTGGCTGAAATCTATCCAAAAACTGATTTAATTTGTATCGGATTAATCTTGGTGGATTTAATATTATGAATATATACAGTAGGAAAGGTATGACTTTCCGATCATTAGGGAGTCCGCAAAAAAATCTTCAAATTAGCTTATAGACTAAGTTGTGCAAAAAAAAGATTGGTCGTGGTCTGACGACTATACGATGTACTGTTTTGGCGCGCCAGAGGTCTAAACTTTGGACCTTTCGGAACATTTTCCGGTGTGAGTACATATCAAATTTATTTGATTTTTGTCAGTATAACGCGGCCTTACAAATTTTCAAAATAATGTCGGAATTACTTTTTGAGATTTTTTATCTCTGGTATTAAAAAATTTAAACGAAAAATCCGATAAAAATTACAGTTTAGGGCACTATGCTAAAGATTAACACAAAATGAATAAGTGGCCTACCAAGGGAATAAGGAAATTGGGAGAAGGTAGTTATTTGAATGATAACCGGTTGAATAGTAGTGACAAATTATCATAACTAATTAAAAACAACGCCATGAAAAAGCGTCCTAAAATAATTCGAAAAAATAACTTGTAACGTCTTGAATATTTCCTGAGTTGGAACGAATGGAAAACTTGAAAGGGGAACTTTTGAAAATGGGAAATTTGCGTATGCTGACACCTAGTGGTGAACGGGTTGAATTATTGAACGGGTTAATAGTTAAATAAGGAAAACATGTTCAAATGTAAAATTTTGTAAAGCTAAATAAGTTTAAAATCATGAAAATAACACCGAAAGAAGTAAATAGCGTAGTATTAGATCTAGAATTTAAATACAACAAACCACGCGACAATAAGAGATATTTGTGAATGAAATATCACAATGAAAGGCTTTTATCTCCGCGTGATTTGCTGCAAAATCATCGATTAAATTTAACACTATTTTGGCTTTTACAGGAGTATTTTTATCAATCAATTTTGTAAATCTAAAAAAATAAAGTAGAGTAAGGTTGAAAAATCTGTTGTTATGGCATATCGATTACGCGACTTCCTGATCGTTATTTGCTAGATTTTTGGCCAACATTTTTAAAAATAATGCGGCATTTGAAAATAACTCATCCGATTGCATTCTTAGATAGCTCAGACTGAGCTCAAATATCATGTGAAAAATAAAATTGGTCCAAATCCGACCATTGCTTCCAATCTTTTTAAGAAAAACTAATAAATAAAAATTTTCAGAAATGTCAGAAAAAGAGATAAAATAAATTGGTCCGATTGACCATTTTTTTTTTATTATTAACAAGATATTTGTGCTCAGTTTGAGCTATCTAAGAATGTAATCGGATGAGTTGTTTTCAAAAGCCGAATTATTTAAAAATTTTGGCCACAAATCTAGCAAATAACGACCAGGAAGTCGCGTAATCGATATTGCTGTTGACAGCCAATCAGCACCGAAGAAATTTACCTGTATTGATATCAAATAACGAAAATCAGTTAACTGGCTGAAAATTATGACACATATGTGACATATTTGATCAAAATTATGGCACATTGTCAAGGCGACGGGATTTTCAAATACAATTTTTGGTAAGCGAAAAATACCACCGCCCATTTTCAGGGATGTTATTTGGAATTGCAATTAAATGACATAATTAGGCAACCATAATTTGAATGCTCGGTTTCTTTTAATCGTGGAAACATTTTTGAACTGTTTTTACTACCAAACCGTTTATTTGATTGACATGGGATAAAATCCGTGGCGTCTTCAACTTATTTTTTTAAATAACGCGGTTAACCTTAGGTCCCTAACCGCTGAAAATGCAAATAAGTTTTGAAACACTGCGTTTTTACGGGTTATATCGATTTAAAATCAAATCTCATAATGATCAATCGAAGAGTGCTTTTTTCGGACAATATATGCACTTTAAGGGAGTGGTCGTCGCTGATTTGCCTGTTTTTAGATGCGGTTTCTGGCTAAACTAGCAAAAGTGGAATTCCAAAAACTTTCTTAACGTAAAGAACAACTCTTTGCAATCATTTTCAGAATTTCCGTAATCTGATACAATCCAACCAACGCACTCCATGAACGTATAGTAAACCTTACCAAAAAACACTAAAAAGCTTTCTTCTCCGTCAGTTTTCATCATTTTCATTTATTTTTTTGTGTCAGGCTCCAGACTATCAATACGAAGAATAATTTAGAGCGTTTTTTCGAAATTTAGCTTTTGTCGGACAAAAACTTAAAAAACGAAATCTGAAATCAAGATTTAGAGGCTTTTTCAAAAGCTTACTCCTCCGCCAATTTTAAAGATAAATTTTCGGTTTATACTGTATATGAAAGCTCAAAACTAGTTTAACAATAATCTAGAGCGTTTTTTCGAAATTTTGATCAGACTTCGTTCTGAAGGCATATGAAGGTTACTATAATTTTCAATATTTGAAGCTCAAAAAATTAAATTTGATAGAAAAAAAGTTTTTTTTGTTTTTTGTATATATTCAAACATTTTTAAGAATTTTGGTGCTATTTTTGAATCGGAGAAGTCAAGAGACAAAAAAATGTGATAAAGAGACAAAAAAATCTCGATTTCAGATTTCGTTTTTTAAAGTTTTTGTCCGACAAAAGCTAAATTTCGAAAAAAACGCTCTAGATTATTCTTCGTATTGATGGTCTGGAACCTGACACAAAAATAAATAAAAATGATGAAAACTGACGGAGGAGAAAGCTTTTTAGTGTTTTTGGTTTACCTTAAGGTTTATTATACGCTCATATGAGTGCGTAGGTTGGATTGTATCAGATTCCTGAAAATGATTGCGAAGAGTTTTTCTTTACGTTAAAAAGTTTTTGGAATTCCACCTTTGCTAGTTTAGCCAGAAAGCGCATCTAAAAAGAGGCAAATCAGCGACGACCACTCCCTTAAAGGATCAGAGGGGATTAAATGTACCTTAAGGGGTTAGGGACTGTATATCCTGATTTTACAATTTAGCTTATTCAGAATATAAAAGTTATTTTGCACAGCTATATTATTAGGAGACGGTATCTTTAACATTGAAAAAATTAAACAAAAAAAATTGCGTTTTTATGCAATTTTAAAATTCAAGAAAGAAATCCATGCTAAAGATACCTTCACCTTATTATTAACATGATAATCCAAAAAGTATGGAGATCTACCAGATTGTCCAAGGATCAAGTCGAGGGGTTAAACACGATCTGGTCAGCTCCCAAAGAGGCCATTTGCCTTCCTCCTGATTTATTGTATTATTTTGGCCTTCTTTTGAAGGCCAAATTATCTCGTCGTCTGGTTCGTCTATTATAATTTCTGCAACTCTGTTAGCTACAGTAGCTGCCTGAGCTAAACCATCAACGGGTTTCCGGATTGTTTTGTCTATTAGACACGGCCTCTTGATTATTCTGCTGGATTGAGAGTCTGAGGGAATGATGCTTCCAGGAATATTGCGGGCTTCTTGACTCAAGAAGAATTTTGTTTTGTAACTGGTTTTTGTTTCGCATTTTATTCTGAAAGTTTTGATCGTTAAATTGTCATTATTGGGTCATATTTAGGATGCGGAGCGGGCAAATTTCTAACTTTTAAACGGTCGATATCAACGAAAGACGGAAAAAATCTTCGGCAGAATTCAAAGGGAAAAAATATGAAAAATAAAAAATCGGATTTTTTACCGGTGAAAATACCTATTATTGGTTTAAATTACCGGTTAAAGCTTTAAGTCCGGTAAGGTTAGCAAATACGTTTTCGTGTTATCCTTAAAATTTGACATCTAATAGTGACCGTGAGAGTTCTGGGAAATTTTTTTAGAGAAGATTTAAAAAAAAAATTTCTATCACGGCTTTGCACTTTAGTGAATCCACGAATGCTCTGCCTGGTGGTACCGATTTCAAGAAAATGGCTGAGTGAAACTTGAAATTTTTTTCTAGACAGACTAAAGAATGATCATGGGCCCATTCTTAGCGGGGTCTCATCATGTGGGTCACTTCCGGTATACCGGAAAAACCGGTTAAATCTTAAATTGTCGGATTATGCTATGAGCATGATTTTTTTACCATTCGGCTTCAAATTTTAAAAGCATTTTTGTTAAATTTTTTTTTCCCACTGTAGAAAATCCGTCGAAACTAGTTTTGTTGATCTTGGGGTCATATAACATCAAAAAAAAATTTTTGTCTATATTTTTGGAATCGTTATGAAATTTCCTTTCATATGCAATGTAATATGACCCCATGGGAGTCATTTTTAAATTTTGAACTTTTGGGGTCATATCACAAAATTTGACCCCGAAAAAAAATGCTTTTAAAATTTGAAGCCGAATGGTGAAAAAATCATGCTCATAGCATAATCAGGGACCGAGAAACCGACAATTTAAGATTTAACCAGTTTTTTTCGGTATACCGGAAGTGACCCTCATGATGAGCCCCCGTTAAGAATGGGCCCATGATCATACTTTAGTCTGTCCAGAAAAAAATTTCAAGTTTCACCCAGCCATTTTCTTGAAATCGGTACCACCAGGCAGAGCATTCGTGGATTCACTAAAGTGCAAAGCCGTCTATGGAAATTACTGAAAAAAATTTCAAAAATGTTTTTTTCAAAATTTTTATTTTATAATTGTAGCAATTTTTTTTTTGACGACAGTCCCGGTTCTCGAAAATAAAATAAATGGAGTTTTATATGCTAAAAACGGAAGTTAGTGCTCAGAATGAGGGTTTTAATCCACTAGATGGCCGAAAATATTTTTTTTCTGCCCGGAATCGTTTTTGTCGGGGTCAATAACTCCCGTAAGACTGATGATTTTTCTCAACTACTGTGGTTCTTGTCTAAGCGGACACAAGGCTAAGCGGACAAAACCGGCAAAACCTACGCATTTTTTCTGAAAACCCTCAAAAACGTAATCTAGCGGACAAAACCGGATTTTTTTTCGAAACATTAAATAATAAAAAATTGTTGGTTTTTTGAGGACTTACTAAAAGAGAGTACAAATTATAATATTTATTTCGACCATAGTCTTTTTTATTGACGTTTCGGCTTACAGCCATTTTCCAGTGTGGAGATCAGAGAAAGATAGTTCGACAAAAAAATTGAGTTTCGCGAACTATATGATTGCGTAATCGAGCCTAGATAAAAATTGCCCAATTAACGTTCAATAAAAAAGACCTATGGTCGAAATAAATATATATTAAAAAAATTCAAGCTTTTATTTTAAGGTATTAAAGAAGTTTTAATAGTTTATTCTTGAACGGCGTGTGGCGCAGTGGGAAGAGCTTTGGCAAAAGTTATTTCTAATTGCCTAGGCCTGGGTTCGAATCCCGGGGGAACCAAAATATTTTATATTACACCTCATACACTAATAAGTTAAATATTTATTAGAGTAGCCGCGATCTGAAGCATTTTGAGAAGGCTAAAATAGAAAATCAAGATGGTCATTTTGTAGGAAATTTAACGGAGATTATTTTTTTTAAATTTTCAATTTTTGGTAGTTCCTGATTGGCTGAAAAAAATTGCTTTTTGAAATTTAAAAAAACTTGAAATCGGCATTAAGGGGGTAGCAGCGATTTGGCAGATTGGTACATTTTTTCGGAGTGTTTATGAAGAAAAAAAATGTGAGAAAAATTTTATTCTCTATTTTTTATCTTCATAAAGTGTTCATTCTTTGCAAACGTTTATATTTTAATTCTCAAATACTTAGTATCTGTAAATATCAAACCACTTTTCATTATACTCCATTTCCAACTTGACCCGATGGAGATTTTTTTTGAAGGCGATATTTATAACTTCAGGCATTTTCGGGTTTATGCGCTAATTTAGTGGGAGAATCATTATCCATATGAAAAAATTTCCTTAATATGAAAGTTTTTTTTCACATGAAAAAAAGAGGAGAAAACAGCTTTTTAGGAAAAAAATTGACCTTCAATTGCGTTAAATATTAAAAAACCTCTGACTTTGAAAAGTAAAAGTAGCTTATAACACCCGAAATTTAATTGAGATTTGGAAAATATAAAATTTATATAAATTACGTGCCAAATGGCACAAACCGGTGTCACAAGCAAGTGTTGTAAATTTCATCAGTAGTTCAGACCGATATTCGATTGACCCTTCCAATCGGTTGAAATACGGAAAATCAATAGATATCAGAAAATAACACAACTGTTCGGCTGTTTTTTTAAGGAAGATTCAAAAGCAATCAATAAAAAATTTTGGACTTGATTTGCGAAAAATTTTCATAATTTTCTAAAAAGGTCGACAAAAATGACAAATAAACATGTTTATTTTTTTTAAACAGTTCGGAAATATGTAAACATGCATGAAAAAGTTAAAGTGGTATTTTTTCGTTTTTATTCACAGATATTCAGAGAAAAAAAATAATTTTGGGTGAAATGCGTGAAATTTATAATGTTTGAATTTTTTTGAAAATTTTAACGATTCAAAAATAAAACTTCGAACTCAATCTTTCTCTAAAATAGATAAAAAAAACATTTTAATGAGCTCATATACATTTATTCTGGTTCAGCTAACGATAATAAGCACAAAAAAATAAACCACTAATTATTTTCGTAAGTTAAATTGACGCCTCTGCCACATCGCTGCTTAAGGGTAAGTGAAAATGGCTAAAATCGTCTTCTTTTGACGAATACAATTTTTTAGGTCTAAGCGGACAAAACCGGGTAAATTTATTTTGTCCGCTAGAGAGATTTTTTAATTTAAAGTTTGAAAATAACAAAATATAAAAAAACTTCAGCAGTGTCTACAGCGAATTTGGCTTCATTTTAAGCTTCTAGTGCCTTTAGGGGTGATTAGAGAGCCGATTAGTCTAAGCGGACAAAAACCGGGTAAGTCTAAGCGGACAAACCGGTTTTGCAAAGTGTCCGCTTAGACAAGAACCACAGTACTGCAGTTTTCTCTGTCGTTATACGCTGCGCACCTAGTCATAATTATATGAGAGTCATATTCAGGGTGCGTAGCGGGAACCATACAGACTAACAAAACCGAATTGAGTTAAAAACCCTCATTGGCGCAAAAATTATTACAGTCCTCGCGCCCTAACTGCACCAATCCCGAAATTGATGGCACTTCGACTAAATAAATCCAGCGACTTTCATTTTCCGAGTTTCAACTTCCGGTTTACTCTAAAATGTGATTCTCTAGAATTGACCAAAAAATTTCAAAAATCTAATTCACCAAATATATTTTCTTTCTTTCCCAATTCATACTCCATTTCTGAATTTAACCTAGGATGAGTACTGTCGTTGGCTATAAGGACAGGCAAATTTTGTCGTTTTGTTCATGTGAAAACGTGTCGTTTGTCCATATAAAAAAGTTTCACTAAAATGCTCTTTAAAATCGAAAAATAGCGCTCGAGAGCTAAAACTGCAAGCCAAATGTGCTAATTAATTTTCCACATCAGCACACGAATCAGGGAGAAATTTCACGATTTTTTTCATAATTAAGCATCAACGGCTTTCAATTCCAGGCTGAATAGCAACAGAAACGAAGAAATAAAAAAATCGAAAAAAAATGAATCATCGCTACTTATTATTGCGTCATTATTCGTCAAATTTCCCCCCTCAATACAATTATAAGTGTTTTTGTCCATATTAGGAACCTAGTTTTCGAAAATGGTCAAAATGGCCGAATTTTTGGTTTGTCCATATATACGATGTCCTTATAGACAAATACGACAGTAGTTTTGAAGAGCGAAACCTTGAATAAGGCGTTTTGGCAGTTCTAGAAATACTACTAGTAAGTCCGAATTCAAAAATCGAATTCCCCCAAATTCGGGCACTATTGTTTCCGTGGTTCATGTCAAGTTTGATTGGATCGTATGCTAGCTCTAGAGGAGTAGAACTTTGAAATTTGATTAGGCGTTCTAGAAGTCGTCGGCCAAAAATTAATTCTGATAAATTATTTTTGTACATGTAGTTAAGAGTACCCCACGCCTTTAGTGATTTTCAAACGTTTGTCTCTAGCTGAATAAAAGTTGCTTGAGTTTCTGTTCTAAGACCAGGAGATATTTGTCTGTTTTTTCGAAAAAAGTGAACAAATTTTTTGTGATGATCGTACCTGGTATTTTTACCGGTCCAAAAGTCATTTTTCGACTTTTATCTGTTCAAATTTCATGTGGCCATGTATTAACATCAATTTTCTGATTTTTGTGGATACCTAATTTGTTAGTTATAAAAAGTTATAGCGCTCAGTTATTATTTTTTTTCCTTTAATTTGGCCTACAATCACTGATTAAAGTCTCAAATGGCTGTTTTGGTACCCTGGCGCTAGTTCAAATTTCATTTGGAGACAGTTAAAAGAAATTTTTTTCGCGGAAAAAGCCATTTCTTAAAAATTGTGAGCTCGTTAATTTTTTATGCGCTCGTGAATTTTGCTATCTTTTGTAGTTATGGTTTTTAATGTCGCAGTCAAAGTTTTGCTTCCTGAAAATACATAAATATTTTCTTGGAAGATTTAATCTTTTTTTTATAGTTTTCAACAAAATTCATATTTTTTAATGAACAAGGCCAGTTAATTTCACACAGTGAAATGTATGTATCGGTGTCTCTTCCTCAAATAAAACACGTAATTCCTGGTTCAAAATAATGCTGAAAATGACGAGTTCAATTTGAAGTAATAGGAAATTTTTTTACATCGAATTTTAATTTTTTTTATTTTTTTGGATGAAACCGGATAACAAAATTGGAATGTGAAAATTAGGCATTTAACATGGTCTGAGAGCCGAAATATAATGGTCCGTCGTTTTATCAATCTAAAAAAATTTCCAGAAATTTTTTTTTCCGAAAAATTAAAAATTTTTTTATTTCTTTTTCAGATTGAAATCAAAGTTGACTCATGCAACAAAATCAGCGTCATACGGATTTCAACTTTAAAAGTTAAGGATAAGATCTACCAATGGCTATTATCAAAGCAGTTTTTGTATTCTGGTAGAGTGGAGTCAAAGGTACATTTTTACGACCGATCCCTTAATTCGATTTTTGAGCAAAAATTCCTGCTCGGAATTCGTTTTTTCGAATGGCTACTACTTCCTGGAATGTGAAAATATATCCCATCAACGAGTTAGTTTTGGTCCTGTAAGGTTCCCACGGCGCACAACATTTATAACCCTATTCTTGAATATTATAAATAGTCTTTTTTGCTTACGGTGAAAGAAGAGTCATCAAGACTGTGAATTATTGACTGGGCTGTTTTCTCTTGGAGTGGAAAGAATGTTCCATTGAGGATTTACATGTTGTTCTTTAACGACGTTCGCCAATGTCGACATCGTCAGTCCTGGCCAGAAAGATTGTACGAAATCGGCGCTTTCGTCCATTTGAAATGATCAAATTCTTCGTACGTGCCAAGTTCAAGCCAGACTCAGGCTTTAGATCTCCTGAATATAAAAGTAAGCCCAAAACTGTATATACTGACGCTTAGTAATTAAGCGTCAGTCCATGACCAGATAAAAAATAGCTCGAACAGGCAAATGGTTTCATCAAATAATCGCAAGTCATCGACATGATTCTTGGTCGGTAGCAAAACATCAAAATGAACAAATTAATTTGTCGCTAAATAATATGATTTTGTATTACCAAGGTGAGCAAAAAGCTAGAAATGTCCTGTAATCGCAATGCAGAGGAGTGGAATAAAGGCTAGCTTCTTTTTTTCAATTGAATTAGAAACACATTTTTTTGCAAATTTAAATAAAAAAGATCCCACGCATGTTGACCAGCGCCGTTTCTTCGCTTTCAGGCCAAAGTTGTCACCCCAGGTGTTTTTTTGAAAGGGCACCACCTTGTCCAATGAAACGATTACGGGGAAAACCCTTAGATGATATCGAGAAACGTTTTTTGTATTCAATCTGCAACAAAAAGTCAATGGAGATTTTTTGGGTTGTCCGGCTACTGATAACCGGATTATCTAATCATATAGGCATTTTCAGTATAAAATTTGGGGGAAAAATCGAAACTCGTTTTTTCTTCCAGAAAATCGTCAAAAATCGTTTTCAACCAGTAAAGGTATCGATGGTCGTCGATATCAGGATAAAAAACATACAAAATTTAAGTTTCGGCTGATTTCAAGAAAAAAAATGGACGGCCGAGATTCGAACCTATAAAATACTTCGGTTTTAACGGTACGGATGTTTGAATTTTCCATTGAGCTTTTTGGTTGGCAGTGAATACAAAAAATCGCTTTATCGATATATCTTTCGTTTTCCGTAATCGTCATGAGCAGGGTTGATCACTTTTAAAAAACTACCCAGGATTCGACGAGAAATGTTAACCAATTACATTTATACTTTTATTAATTTTTTCTTCTTTTTTTCTGTTTCTGTTCTTTTGCTTTTCGTTTTAGTTTTCTCGTTATCTGTGATGATTTTTATTTGAAGTTTGCTCTGTGTTCTGGGCCTTTCGGTATAATTTTTATCGTTTTCATAATTTTTGATTTGCGCGGCTTGCCCGGCGTAACGGTTGCGGTTCGCACAACGGTCTCATTACGGGCGAACTTATTTTTTAAAAGCGAATCGAAATGGGCTTTTCTTTTTGTTGAATCTTTGCAATCGTGGATACGATGTTTCGACACACCGAGTTCGTATTTTTTGGGGGTAGTGGAGGTTGGTTTGGGGCCTGGGGCTGGGGAAATTCGTTTCTAGCTTGATGATTGAACTTGAGGAGCTAAACATTGTTTAATGGTTTGGAATCTCTAAAATTGAGAATATCTTTGTTCTTTATTAATTTAATTATTGTTTACCTATAATAATAAAATAATTTTCTTGAATTTCATGTATTGGATCGCTATTTTTTATAAATTGAAGTTTTGATATGTCCTTCGCTCCCTTAACTAGTACAAATCCCAATTTGGTTTAAGTATTTCGAGCGGTTGTCATGTGTCTCTATTTGGCATATGTGTTTGGCGGTGTTTTTTAACTTCTGCTTACACAGCAAAGTTAGGGGGGGTTAAGAGGGTCAACCACTGTATTTAACAATGCCTACGTGTCTTTGGCTTTTATACGGACTTTTGGTCTATTCTTTGGCCAGTGATTGGTGTTACTTGCGACGAGCATATGAGCATGTATGAAATGTCCAAATTGCAGGATTGGAAAAAATTGAATGTTTTCATAGATTCTGCCTCAATTATTTATGGTATTGAATCAAAAGGAGATCAATTGATTTTTTTTATTTTTACAGTTGAGATTTAGATTTAAAAACAAGGCAAACTTGAATTTCCATTTTTATGATATAACTGGATGTTTTTGCTTTATGTTTTTACACAACTTTTCCCATGAAATACAATAACCATTTTAATCTACAATTTCTCTTTCATTATCCCAACCATCTTAATTCAATTCTACAACTAACAGAATTTTAATTGTCTTATCTGCAAAATATGTACTAATGGATACAAATTTATGGGTTCGGTCTTTGTATCAGTCAGGGGAGCGAGGACTGTATATATTAGTATTTTTTTATTATTTTTTACTGCTAACTGATATGTTCTGAGTATCAGAGGTTTCGTCTTTTTCGTTTAACGAGTTTCTAATCTTCCGAAGTCTGTTATCAGTTTGATAACTTCTTTCGATCGGTGCACCGCTGCTCTATAAATCTCATTTATTCGAAATTTCTTCAGTGGACCGTGTTATCAACTAATGATCAAAGTCGAATTCCATATTTCGATTTGGGCTGGTTCTTTGAATGAAATTAAATTGCCAAATGATTAAAAATTTATTTGTGAATTCAATTTTGAGAGCCACAAGAAATTGTCATATTTAGCGTTTTGAGTTTGGCAAATTTAGCATATTATTATATTTTGGACCATAAAAAGTTTTTGTCTATTATATAAATTTCGTTGCTAATTTCACTTAAGATCTGTTTTTTGCGAGTATTTTTTATGGGTTTTTTCGAGGAAATCGTTATTCTGGTTTAATAAATGCGGAAATTTGAAAAACCGGCTCTACTGGCGGTGTTAAAGTTATTATGGGCATAATTTATGGCCCAATTCCGGAAAGATGGTATGGTACAGTTTTTCGAACTAATCTCATCGGGCCATTTGGGGCTTTAAAATCAAGGCATCGTTTATTTACTCTGATTATAATTAACTCGCTCAATTTTGTCATCAATCTCTGAGAGTATTGAAATGGCTCAATTGACATTTCTGCTTTTCTCGGTGGGCTCAAACGAGTTGTTCAGATTATTATAATAAAATTTTAATATTGTTTTACCTGATTTGTTTAATATGTGAACACTCCCTTTTTCCCTTTTGGGGTCATACGATCTTTTGATATTAGTGACGAAAGAACAAGTGGCATAGTACTTGGCTCGCGCGGGTCGTCCCCAGGCCTCCAGGCGGCCTCGCTAACAATCAAAGTGATTTGCAAATGATCATCGGTTATACTCAATGCTCGCGGTCATTGCACTCGAACCCGGTTGCAGGTGATCTTGTGTTTTTAGATTTTTTTTGGGATTTAGATTTTTTTGTCGATCACTCAGGCGTGTGACGTCTGATTTTGATAATCAGAATTAACGCGAGTTGTCCATTTCGATTCAACTCTAAATTTTTATACACTTTTTATTTTTAGTTCTGGATAAGGTTGTTTTTACGGTTGATTTTTAAAAAGGCATAATTATTTGCGTTTGTATGAGACTGGGCTTGCACAACCTTACTATTATAAATAATCTGTTTATTATCGATTAGCGTTCCCAGTCCAAATTTTTTTTTTTTTTTTACAGTGAAAAACGTTTTTTTGGACCCGGGATCGTAACCATATGAACCATATGATTCCAGTAATTTACATCATATTCGGTAGCCTGTTTTATCCATGGCAAAAACATTTTCTTTTAAAAATGATAACAAGATTTCTTTTAGGGGATTTGTGGGTGCAGTGGTTATTTTACCCGGTCCAATTCGTATTATTTTTTGTTATTCGTTCTCAGCATGAANGGATTTTTTCGAAACATTAAAAAAAAAATTGTTGGTTTTTTTGAGACATACTAAAAAGAGAGTACTAAAATTTATATATTTATTTCGACCATAGGTCTTTTTTATTGACGTTTCGGCTTAACAGCCATTTTCAGTGTGGAGATCAGAGAAAGATAGTTCGACAAAAAAAATTGAGTTTCGCGAAACCTAATATGATGCGTAATCGAGCCTCAGATAAAATTGCCCAAATTAACGTCAATAAAAAAGACCTATGGTCGAAATAAATATATATTAAAAAAATTCAAGCTTTTATTTTAAGGTATTAAAAGAAGTTTTAAATAGTTATTCTTGAACGGCAGTGTGGCGCAGTGGGGAAGAGCTTCTGGCAAAAGTTATTTCTAATGCCCTAGCCCTTGGGTTCGAATCCCGGGGGAACCAAATATTTTTATATTACACTCATACACTTAATAAGTTAAATAATTTGATTAGAGTAGCCGCGATCTGAAGCATTTCTGAGAAAGGCTAAAAATCAGAAAAAATCAAGATGGTCATTTTGTAGGAAATTTAACGGAGATTATTTTTTTTAAATTTTCAAATTTTTGGTAGTTCCTGATTGGCTGAAAAAAAAATTGCTTTTGAAATTTAAAAAAACTTGAAAATCGGCATTAAGGGGGTAGCAGCGATGTGGCAGATTGGTACATTTTTTCGGAGTGATTTATGAAAGAAAAAAAATGTGAAAAATTTTATTTCTATTTTTTATCTTCAATAAAAGTGTTCATTCTTGCAAACGTTTATATTTTTAATTCCTCAACATACTTAAGTATCTGTAAAAATATCAAAAACCACTTTTCATTATAACTCCATTTCCAACTTGACCCGATGTGAGATTTATTTTTGAAGGCGATATTTATAAACTTCAGGCATTTTCGGGTGTTATGCGCTAATTAGTGGGAGAATCATTATCCATATGAAAAAATTTCCTTAATATGAAAGTTTTTTTTCCATGAAAAAAAGAGAAAAACAGCTTTTTAGGAAAAAAAATTGACCTTCAATTGCGTTTAAATATTAAAAAACCTCCTGACTTTGAAAAGAAAAGTAGCTTATAACACCCGAAATTTAATTGAGATTTTTGAAAAATAATAAAATTTATATAAATTACGTGCCAAATGGCACAAACCGGTGTCACAAGCAAGTGTTGTAAATTTCATCAGTAGTTCAGAAACGATATTCGATTGACCCTTCCATCGGTTGAAATACGGAAATCAAATAGATATCAGAAAATAACACAACTGATTCGGCCTGATTTTT
>SCLH01000692.1:0-32521 GCA_004367855.1 Oikopleura vanhoeffeni | reverse complement strand
TACTAGACCAAACCAGAATTTAACAATCTACTTCCTAAGAGGATATAGAATTGGCGTTTTAAGAGTTTTCCGGATTTGCAAAGAGAATATACACACTGTTTAGTAAAGAACAACCTGTACATTCTTTTTTTGCGGTCATTGAGACTCCTGCTAACGAATATATTTTATTTCTAATAATGGCTTGGTTTTAAACATTGTGGTTTATCGCGGGCAAACCATGGCGCGCGCTCGGTGGGAGTCTCAATGTCCGCAAAAAAAACCCGTAGTTAAGGGGGTACCCTTTTTGACTTGAGGCTCAAACAAAAATGTTATCAATTTTATTGATATGGTTTATTTTTCTAAAAATATGGACAATTTGAAACAAATCGTTGCTATTTTTATCTCCATACTCCGCCAAGAAAATACTTTTTCATCATTTTGAAAATATATCGTCTTGGTTTTTAGCATTTTAATCAAATTTTATGGGTTTTCAGAAATTCAAAGTACCATTTTCATAAATAAAAAAATATAAAAATAAATGTTTCGATAGTAACAGCTCTCCGCAAACTCACCAGCTATTTAATTATAAAGGTTTTGCGTGGAACTCTTAAAATAAGCTCGAAAAAACGTTTTTCGCCGATTTTGAAGCGAATTTATTACAAATTTTTGAAAACGATAGTAACAGACATGCGTACGTATTTTAAACTATTGGGCCCTACAATGTATAGTATTCCAGATATTTGGCCTCAAAAATCACAAAATCGGCTTTTTTCATGACGGGTACCCCCTTAATGAAACGATTTTTCAATTATTGTTACAAATGAGCAATTTGAAATAATCATTGCCGCAAATGATATATTTGGGGAAATTTCCGAAATTTTCGATTTTTGAAAAATATGCAAACGTTAACTCGAAGACTATGGAACCTTGTCTGTATTCATACTCCGGTGTGGCAACTAGTTGCCACACTTTATAAAATTTGTACACTCCACTCAGAGGTTTCCGCTTCTAGCGTGGAAGAATAACGCGTCTCTGATTGGCGTTCAGAGATTGGCTCCTTCAACATGATAGGTATATATGACGAATATTTTGCGTAAAACGTCGGTACCGTCTGAGTGGATTGTTATATCAAATTTTAACCGAAGTTTTAATATCAACACTACAGTTCCCTATAGTGGTGTCATTTCATCATAGTGGAGTCATTTCATTATCATAGTGTCATATCATAGTGGAGTCATTTCATTTTACCTAAGGGTAAACAACTTTTTATTTAAAAAAATCTTCATTAAAATTTCAAAAATAGAACATTTTCAGATTATACATTCTTGGTGGAATTTTACACTGATGACGCAAACTTTTGAAAACAAATTTAGAAAGGCTGAATTCTGGTTGATTTAAATTTAAACCGATCAGAATTCATAAAATTTACCGATTCTTTCACTCTGTTTGTTTTTGTTCATTCCGAAAATATATATTTTAATATATAATTATTATTAAGTTTTGTCTTTTTTGGCATTTAAAAAATATTCTAATACCAAAATTTAGCTAAATTGCTCTTTAGCGTCTCCAGCCTTCATCACAACTGTGAATTTCTGAAAAAATCTTTAGAAAATCTTTCGTCATATCTTGGTATTCAAAAATATATCTATAAGTCAAACATCGATCAAAGTTGGTTAATCGAAAATAATTTATCAAATGTGTATCAAAAGGCTAAATATAGGTACTTTGAATACAAAAGAGAAACCCGGAAATGGTGACTGATCCCATTCTAAATAAATGTTAAGAACATCATTCACATTTAATTTTACACCAATTTATCATAGATAATATATTTTAATTCTTTGGCGCGCAATATAACATTTATTGTAAAAATTTCCGTGGAAAGTGGATCTCAAGGAACGCCAGAAACCCAGAGAGTTTAACTATGACCTCAGGGTATAGTTTGACTACGTCGACGTCTTAAACTTTTTTTATGCAGCGCTTAAATGCAATTAAAACAATTTTGGAAACTGGCGCTCGAGAGCTCAAATTATCAAAAATTGACAAAAGCTAGCGCAAAATAAGATTAATAAATATAAAGGAGCGTGTTTTTGCAAATTTTACCTCAATCTCGTCATACGAAGTTTCAATAGTTATTCGACAAAAATTTAAAGAAAACACGATTTTTCGAAAGTAGACTCTTACTTTGTAGAGTCAAAAGAAAGCCAAGAAACACCTAAAAAAACAAGCTGCTTACAACTTTTGACAAGATTTGTAAATTTTACGATTCAATTTCTCTTTTTTTGGATCATATGATATCCTTATTCAACCCAAACTGCCGCACCACCGCAGCGACGTTATCGCGCCATGGCGTGATGATTTGGGGAACTTTGGGTGGAATTAGAGAAACCTGAAGATTTATTAATGTACTCATGGTAAAGTTTAACTACAGCGATGCCTTAAAATTTTCTCATGAATCGTTTTCGCAATTAACAAAATTTTGGAAACCAGCGCTAGAAAGCTAAAGTTACCAGCAATCATACAAATATGTAATATGACGGGACTCACCACTTCAATAGAACTTCGATTGCTTCTTGGTTCATCACTATATTCTGTCCTTTTGACTGGTACGCGTTCTTCAGGCCTATTTTGACGATTAAGCCGACGACTAGAACGACGAGAAACATTACGAACAAGAACAATCGCAAACCTTTTTTGCCTAAAATTGTATCAGATGAAAATATACTGTTGTAAACTCAAATTCTCAAACTGAAAAAATTTGACACCCAAAAGTTATATTATGAACCAACAGTTCAAAAGTATCGTATATATGCCAAGTTCCAGCTATTTCAATTGGCATGTTAAGGTATCTAAAAAACGGACCTAGGATTTTGAAATGAACAAAAGTGTATCAAAATCTAAAGTTTACCTGTAACAAATGTAGCATGTTGAAAAAAGTGCTGCAATGATAAAGGACGGAATGATAGCGCCTATAACGTTATTCCAATCTGTATCTATTTCAGGAGCACCAGTTGGTACGTCAAAATCCATCGTGTAAGTAATATTTGGTACCGTTGCTGCCGCACTATCTGTGAAAGGACACTCGACGAGGGGGATAAAACGGTGATCTTTGGTGATAAATATTTTCTGATTGGTTGCCATTGGTTTCTTTTGGATAGTCATCTATAAATAGTTTTTTCAATTTCAAATTTAACTTTCGAACCGATTAGATGTAGAATACAACCGCTGGCTGGCAATAAAATGACAAGGCCCAGTTTGTAATTTAGGATAGTGGAAATGAGTATTTATTACAAATACTATTCTAATTGTCAATGAGAAAAGCCCTCAGTGTAAATGTACATTGACTGGTACAAATTACAGCTAACCCAAATAATAACAAAAAATTTCGAAATTTTCATTTTCAAGAAATATTTATGTTTTTTGTTATTTTAAGAAATGGTTATTTGGATTTATTTAGTGGACATGATTGTGCAACAGTTGCACTGCAACTGTTAATATTCGTGAGTGATCTTCAGAGGTTATTCATAATAATTTTTACCATTATTTAGCTGGGTATTCGGTTTAATACTGATTGACTACGCGCTTCTGTTAGCACGGTTTTTATCACGAAACTTGCTGCGCTATAATTCAAACGCTCAGCTAAACAGGTTCTAGTGATCTCAGAAGTTCTGAGTCAGAACAATAAAAAATATTTCATTAAATTGAAAATTTCATGATTTACTTATTAAAAATATAATGAAATGATATTATTGTATATTGAAAAATTAACCTTTTTAAAGGCAAATAATGCCGTTGTAAATCCTGTACAAATAATCCGATCACAAGTCGAAATTATTGGAAACGGAATTATCAACAAAAATTATAACTTGAGATAGTTGGCATTCTATTGACAGCTTTTCGGATAGCAAGTGGTGGGTTGGCAGTAAATGGTCAAAAAATCGAAATGCTCAATTTTATGAAAATAAATAAGAATTTTGTTTTGAAAAAATGATGATATTCTTGTTCGCAATCAAATTTTGCATTTCTTACAATATTTTTTCAAATGAAAACGCAAAGTTCAGAATAACTTATTATGAAATTGGCCTTTTTTCGAGAAAAATTTTCGTTTTGTCGACAAATTTTCATCAAAAAAATTATCGAATTTACTTATTTGTTCTAAATAACGCTCGAATTTACATCGATATCATATCCTATAAAGACTTATAGTTCCATAAACGATGAGTTGGGTGTTGGTTTTTTGAGAGGGAGCAACGTGTGAGCGTAAGAGAGTAGAGCGAAGGAGAGAGGAGCATAGGTTGGCATCTCTCCCAAAACACCGAGGACATTACCTTTACAAACTTGGAAAATGTATCTAAAGGGATTATTACATTAAAATTGAACACCAATTTAACTATTAAGTTTGCAAACTAATCGCAAATTCATTTTCAGATATTATCACACTTAAATTGAACACTAATTTATCTATTAAGTTCACACCAACTAGTGACAAACTAATTAAATTATTTTCTGTAATTGATAAATAAACAAAATTCAAATATTAAACTAGCGGATAATACAAATTTTTCTAAAAAACATATTTTACTGCGAGAGATATATAAAATATCGATTCTTTGGCTTTTTACTATTTTGGCCTTTTACTGCCAACCTCAAGTAGTCACTAACGGTTTTAAAAATTACGTTAAATGTGTTAGTCGTGATTGGAAGTGTTACTGAAACATTCTTTGTTAGCTGACGTGGTAGTTTGCAAAAACGAAGTGGTTTTCTGGTTTGTTGCATTTTATCGTATGATTCGAATCGTCCTTGCATGTCTTTGGTTGTTAGTTTATTCTTGTAAATGGTAATAAATGGATATTCATAAATTCTCGGCATTTAAAATATTTTTGACTCTTGATCTAGAAAAATTTCAAAAAATTATGATTTCAGACCCGTTACTTATAATTAGAGCATGAATGCGAGAAATCTAGATTTTTTGTAATTCAGCGCAGATTAAAAGTTTACTAAAAAAATGGAGAATAATTTCTGAAAAAGATTAAAAACTTTGTATGTATCGTTCGTGAGTTAAGGGGGTTCTGGTATTTTTTTTCGAAATAAAGTTCAAAATGACGTTGCTTAAGGGGGTTGTGGGTGTAAAGAATGCATGATTGAAAGAAAATAGTTTATATTTTTTCTAGTATCTTGTCAATAACAATAATTTATTCTTAAAATGATGAAATAATTCGTTCGGAGTGTGTATGAGATGTTATGATTGGTTTAAATCCGTTAGGCGTCGCCCACACATGATTTTTGTCCTGCGTAGGCGCACCAGGAAAACAACAACCTCAAGGGAAATAAACCGCTGGAAAATTAAGCCAAATGAACTTTAGTTTACGTATAAAAACAAACAGAATAATTTTTTCAACGAATAACGGAAAAAATTAACAATATGTCGTATTTCATACATTTTATGTTTTATTCAATTTGAAACATTATTGGACCGACTTATTTCCGTTTTTAAAGAGAATTTCTGATTTAATTCTTGTACCGTCATAAAACAACAGAGAATAAATTTTTTCAAACGAAATAACGGACAAAAAATATAACCAATTATGTCGTAGGTTTTCAAGTTTATGTGTTTATTCATATTGAAACGAAATTGACCGACTTATTCCGATTTTGTGGTGAATTGAGAACATATTTTTACCCAGTTTTTCACTCCGGTACCGGTGAGCCATCCTTCACGAGAATCATAAAAAGTTACTTGCAGGTGATAGAGAAGGTTTTAGTCTCCCGTATTTTTTTTCTCATTTATTCTTACTTGCCCGTTATCAACCCTTCCAGTCCAGCTGGAGGAGAGGGCTATTTTCCCCAAGCAATTCCAACATTCTACACCCACAACCCCCTTAAGGGGGGTTACCCACGCCATTTAGTGATTTTCAAACGTTTGTTCTGAGCTGAATAAAACTTGCTTGAGTTTCATGTTCTGAGACCCAGGAGATATTTGTCTGAATTTTTCGAAAAAAGTAACAAAAAGTTTTTTGTATGTCTACCGGTATTTTTACCGGTCCAAAAAGTCATTTTCGACTTTTATCTGTTCAATTTCATTTAGCGATGTATTAACATAATTTTCAGATTTTTTGTGAGCATACCTAAATTTGTTAGTTAAAAAAAGTTATGCGCTCAGATTATTTTTTTTCTTTAATTGCCTACAATCACTGATAAAGTCCTCAAAGTGGCTGTTTTGGTACCCTGAGCGCTAGTTCAATTTTATTTGGAGCACAGTTAGCTAATTTTTTCGCGGAAAAAAGCACTTTCTTAAAATTGCGAGCTCATGATTTTTATGCGCTCCATATTTTGCTATCTTTTATGTATGGTTTTATGCGCAGTCAAAGTTTTGCTTCCTGAAAAATACGTCGATTTTATCAATCTAAGAAAATTTCAGAATTTTTTTTTTCGAAAATTAAAATTTTTTTGTTAAGATTGAATTCAAAGTAAACTCATGCAACAAAAATCAGCGTCAACGGATTCAACTTGAAAGTTACAGACAATCGAAGGAAATTATACTTAGAAAAAATAGGAAATTTGGGAATTTTTTACAAATTTTTTACATCGAAATTTTTTTTTTAATTTTTGGATTGAAACCGATAACAAAAATGAGAATGAGATAAAAATTAGCTTTCTACCATGTCTGAGAGCCGAAATATAACTCGCGTAAGGTACTCCCTTAAATTTAACCACTAAAACTTCAAAATTTCACTTTGACGTAAGCCAACTTTCTGATCAGTGTTTTTGTGGTTTTCTTTTTGAGCCTAATTTCAAAATATCGAAGCACTTTTTTTTCGAAATTTTTCTCTTGGGTCCTGAAAAAAATCATATTTCGAGTTTAGGTTGAAATCCAAAAAAATTACCTACTTCATTGTTACGTATTTGTATGAGCTAGGTTAGAAAAAAAAATGAATACATTTTAAAAATTTTCCTAGGAGGAGATAGTTTGTCCGACGGATAATTGCCAAATAAAGGTGGTTTTCTATATATTCTAGAAAAATGCGAAATTCGAAAATTTGACTGAGATTAAGTTTGGCCTACAACTTTTACAAGTTATGTAAAAATTTCAGCCAATTTCAACATAAAACCTAGGAAGAGAACCTAGTTTTATTATTTTGTAGGTCCTCTTGTGTCGCTTATGTGTGAAGGAGTGTATGCATACAAACTAAATTTGAAATTTGTTTTTCACAAGATAAAGGATAGTTCTACAAGATGGCTAATCTGACTATTATCCTCAAAGCCCTGTTTGGCTAATTTTTTATCGAGAAAATTCAATTCCAGCGACCAGTACCTCCTTAAACAAAGTTTTGTAAAATTTAAATTTTGCCTATATTTAACCAGTGGAAAATTAAAAATAAATTTTTTAGGCCAATTTAGATCAATTAAAGAAACATCGTAGATACAATTGTAGAGAATTTTTTTCTGACAAAGAATATCAGCTTTATGTAATTTTTGGATGTGTGGATGACTCTATTCAACACTGAAGATAAAACCCAGCAATTACCTGGTAATTTTTATCCATTTACCGGTTAGTTTTTAATATTCTCTAGAAATTAATCATTTTTATATATTTCAAGGTTATGATTCATAACTTATGAACTTCAATATGAAATTAAAAAAATAACATGTTTACTCAATTCTCATAAAAGATACAGTGTATGTGTGTGTGTGTAGTTGAGTTTTAAAAAAGAGTTTTAGAAAAGTTGGAAGATTATTCAGGGAAGTTTTTCAAGAGATATTGGTCGATTTATGCCAACAGCCATCGAGTTGTCGTTTTCTCTCTAGCTAAGATTAGACTTTTGTCCGACCAGACTTAATTGTGATATTAAACTATTTTTAACTTTATAATTGACAAAATAGTTAAAAAGGTGAAAAATAGTTTATCCTCACAATTAGCGTTTATAAATACGATTTTGATAATTTATGACATCCATCAAAAACAATTAGATTCCATATTAGTGAGCGTACATTGTCCATCAGTTAGTAATAATTCCTATTAGTAATATAAATTGTTAATATAATACAGCTTGTCTTTTTAAATTGTCACCCCAAATGATTTATAATATATTTCATGAGGGGAAACTCAATGAAAAACGCCGTGGATTGTACTGCGAATATTGGGCCAAAGAAACTTGAGGTGGTCAATGATACATTTTTTTGGGGAACAAGGAAAATCGACTACCTGGAATTGTCGGCAAATTTGAAAAAAATGATAAGAATGATATTCACCTTCCAACGAGATCTATTCGAATTATATTGTAGAATCTGATACCTTCCAATTCGTCGTAGTTTATCGTCAAATAAAAGTTGTTCATCGAAATAACTGATGAAATTTGTTATCCTGAAATATTTTATTAATTACAGGGGGGGGGCAATATCGCCGAAAGTTTTTTGGCAAAAAAAAATCCGGCGATATTGGGCACTTTCGGCGATATGGGAAAAAAAATTTCGTTCCAAAAAATTAAAAAACGCGTGGGCGTTGGAAATGACGACATATGTCAAACAATTTTTTAATTTTATAAGGAGTTTCACGATAGGTTGAATGACGTGAATCACCAAAAATGCGTTAGAATTTAATACTCCATCAAACGCAATCGAATAAAAGTTGATTAGAGTAGATTTGGAAATTCAATCCTGGAAGTGACATTATTCATGACACACACAAAGTAATTTAAGATATAAATCTCAAAAAAATTCGGCGATTACGGCAAATTCGGCGATAATGGGCATCTCGGCGATATGGGAACAGGAATTATTTAGCTAAAAATAGTGATATTGCGTTGGTTAAATTCGACGATTTCAGCACATTCGGCGATATTGCCCCCCCATGTAAAATATAATAAATGAAAAATCTAGCTATCAAAAGAAGTGTGAAAGTTTTGATTCGACCATTTATTGTAGCCCGATGCTGATTGGTCGAAATTAAAACCAATCAAAACGGAGAAATTCTATCAATTTTTAGCTAAATAAAAATTACCTGAGTTGGTCAATAACTTTTTTTCCATCCTTGATATTAATTCCTTCAGACTGAGCGGCTACCAGCATAGCATAGTAGATAAATAATGCATCCGCAAATGCTTTTCCATACGTACTAACAGAAAAATCCTAAAGAATAATTATGTTCCTGTCAAAATTTTGGATTGGTGGTAATCTGCAAGCATTTCGAAATTTTTTTTTTTAATTTGTCAGATGAGCATAAAAATTTATTCTTTGTGATCAAGGAAGAAGTTCGCCAAAAAAAAATTTCTAGCAGAAGACAGATTTTTTGATGACGATTTGCCAAAAACACTGTCACTCTTTTTTCTACAGTAGAAAATTTGTTCTTCAAAGACAATTCTAAAGTATATCTTTTTTCCCAACGAAAGGGCGTCTCAATGATAAATAAGGTGTTCACACTGTTATCATTTCGGCCACTCACCAGATTAATGTTTTTAATCCTATTAGGGTGTCGGCAGTCAAAATTGATTTTCTCGAAATTACCCTCAAAAGTTCAGAAATTTTTTAAAAATTAAAAAAATTCGAACTCCTTTTTCAATTTAACGTATTTTACAGTTTTTTATTTTCTCAAAAAATGTCATTGCGATTTTTTTCCTGCGGTTTAAGACATTAAGGGTATGGTGGTTTCTACATTTTCTGCAGTTATTATTAATAACTTATTATGTCATAAAAATGCACCAAATCAATCGTTTATGTTTTTAACGCACAAAACAACCCAAATAAGAACAAAAAAATATGATATTTTTTATTTTTTTCTAAGTATTTTTTTCAAAATTAAGTAGAAAATAACGTTTGTTTTAATTTGACCACTAAAACTTCAAAATTTCGGCTTGACGTAAGCCAACTTTATTTTCAGTATTTCTCCAGCTTTCTTTTGAGCCTACTTTCGAAGTTTTTATTTGTTTTGAGCTACCTTTCGCAAAAATTTGAGTGAATTTTGAAATTTAACCTAGGTCCTAGGAGGAGATAGATTATCCGATGAACAAAGTCTAAAAAACGGTGGTTTATCGCATATTCTAGAAAAAATACTTAGCACTTATCGACAAAAACGCTTTCACAGAAGTTTTGAATACTAATTATACAGGTTATGTTAAAATTTAGGTTTATTTCAAAATAAAACCTGAGAGATAGATTTTCTGTTTTGGCTTAGGTCTCCCTATCTCGCTTATGTTTCTGGGAGTGTATGCATGCAAAAAAGTTTTGACACATGTTTTACGCAAGATGAAGGCTAGTTCTACAAACTGGCTAATCTGAATAATATCCTTGAAGCCCTGTTTGGCTAATGTTTTATCGGGAATATGTCAAATTATGAACCACCATACCCTTAAATATCCGAATCATCAGAGAATTTTTCGAAGCACTTTTTTCTCAAAATCGCCTCAGCCATTTTTTTACCTAATTCAGAGAGCTTGAAAAAATTAACACAAGCACATCTTCCTAATTTATTTGCAAAAAAACTTACATTTTCGAGTTCAATGGAAACATTATTGTTCGAATACTCTTCTTTAACGTAATCCGTGAAATCATTGTAGGCCACTTTATCTTTAATTTTTCCTTGTTTTATGGTGATAACGTTCAGACTAGGATAAATTTCATCGTCGATTTCATCATTAATGTACACATCGGCCCAATCCTTGCTCAAATAAGAATAACCCCGATTTAGGTCTTAGTTGTGGATGTTTATGGGCTATTATTTACGACAGTAGGTGACCACTTAAAACCCCTCCCTACAGCTTTTGGCAAAAGGGGGAGTTTAAGTTTTAAGGAGGTTGTAGCGTCTCCGTCTTATGTTTTGATCTACAACAAATAACAGCATTATACATTTTGTCCTGAGTTCACCAAAGTCAGTTATCTTTTAAAAAATTTAAACAAAAAATTTTTGAAAATTTTTTCCCTAAATTTCCTAGGTAATTTAAAATCAGAAAATGTGATTTTGTGGAACAAATTGTATATCCTCTATTCACACTTTTGTTAATAACCCGGCCCTGATTAGAAAACATAGTGTGTTTTTAAGTTGTAGGGCCGGGATATTAACAAAAGTGTGAATAAGGGATATTATTTACAAAAACAGAAATTTTCATGGTGTTTATGACTAAAACGATCATGGAGATTTCAAAAATGATTCCAAATTTCTATGTATACCCAGTGGGTATTACCCAGACCACCATTTTTCCCGCAATTGAGAATATTTTATAGTCCTTCTAAACATGTTTTTAAATCACGTTCTGGTGAAAAAATTACATGCTGTTATAACTTATAAGGGAAAATGTGCTATAAACAAAGTTACGTTTGTTATGTATTCTTTAATTTTTGATTCAATAACATTAATATATGGGATACTTATACAATTCTTATACTGCAAATACAACTTCAGAAAATCAAATATGCCCAAAGGTTGGGGTGGTTTACTGGTCATGAGAGTTTTAACTGATTTCTTTTAAGTGATCAACCACTGTATTGCAAAAAATGTTAAGGAATTATATTTCTTGAAGCTAAAGCTGTTTTTGAAATACCGTAAAATGACGTTCTGGATGTTTTCCGTTAAAAAATCTCAACGGCGTCTTTTCTCAAGCCTCAGTTCTTAGGAAACGCGGCAGATGTCGGAAAATCAATTTAAAAAGATCAGTCTAACTTAAAGTCTAAGATTAATTTAAGGGTGTGATAGTGCTCAATAACTAGTGCCATAAAAAATCCTCTCCTGGATAAAACCAGTCGTATGTGCCCTTTTCCAGTTTTCCTTGTCGATGAGCTTCCCTTAAAAGAGTTGAAATAAACTGTTGATTCCCAACAGCGATAACAACGACAGGTTGTTTTGGTTGTCCTACCTCTAAAAATATTAATTTTTTTTTCGAAAATTTTCGTGATAAGGTTTGTCAAATTCAAAGAACAGGTTTTGATGTCTTGGCGAGTATTTCAACACCATTAACCCACAATCAATCATGATTTGACATAAAACGTGAGTCTACGTCGTTACCAGAACAAATATGAAAAGTGGCCCATTGTTTTCCAAAACCACATAAAAAAGGATAATATTGTTTAGAAAATATTTAAGGCTTGAATTTAATCGCATAGAAGGAAAAAAGTAAATTATAGAAACGGTTTTATTAGAACATTCAGTGCCTTAACTTGTTGATTGACAGAAAATATAAAAAAACGTTATCGACAAATAAAAGAAGCGTTTTTGGTGAAAAGACCTCTGTCAGAGGTCCTCTGAGGCTCACCAAGAAAAAAGATATGCTATTTTGAAAAAATTGTACAGCCGAGTTAGGTCATTATGTGAATTGCATTCATTATAAGGTGCCACCTACGCACAAAACAAAATTACCAAAATTGTTCTTATATGAAAAATAATTATCAGAAAAAAAAATTTATATCAAAAAGTTCGAAATTTATAGCTGCGTATAATAACTTTGAGTTTCCCCAGTAAACGAGAAACAAATTCTGATGATTCATTTCACAACATACGTACGCTACAAAAAGCATAGAGCCTTCAAATTGTTGAAAAACTTCGATTTTTTCTTAAATATTTGCCCCGCTAAAAGAAAATATAGAGGCAACAATCGCAAAAACGCATTCAAACAATTTGTCCACCCAGCTTTTGGCTTTAACATTATGTATTATTTGCTCTAATAAAATGAATGGTCTAAGAGAAGTAGTTTTTTGCACGACTGTCCTTAAATTTATGTTTTTTTCATTTTACTCAATTTTCTTGAAGAAAACGCAAAATTTCCAAAAAAATAATCCGTTATTTTTTCCTACGTTGTTTTCTTGCGTAGAACAAGTTAAGAATCTGGAAAATCCATTAATTATCAAAAGAGGACTTTTATATTTAATAGATTTCCGTCACCTTGTTTGTGGACTCTCACAATGGTCTGTATCTAAATTAAACATCTGTTCTTGTCATAAAATAAGTTTAAAAATCACTCTTTTTAGAGACCACCACCTTAAAAACTTTTTTTTATAACAATTCACTCAGAGGTTCCCGCTTCTAGCGTGAAAAAATTACGCGTCTCTGATTAGCTTTCAGAGATTGGCCCTTTCAACATAATAGGAATAGATGACCAATATTTTGCGTAAAATGTCGGTGCCCTCTGAGTTGATTGTATCTCTCCGATTTAAATATAATTTACCTGGTCCAATTTTTTCTACAATGTCATTGTAGCTATTATTCCTTGAATATTCATCAGCAGAAAGATACGATGGTTTCAATTCCTTTTTATGTAATGCGTTAGCAAGACTATCTACCATGAGATAGTGTATGTGAACTTGATTGTCATTTTTTTCATCTCCATCTTCATAAATCACGAAAATTTTATAGTAGCAGCCCGATGTCCATGATTTTATGTAGCCAAGTTCTCTAAGAACTTCGAACAGAAATACAGTCATATCATCATACGTAGGTAAAACACGGAATAGCGATGGGTAATCCTTTAATTGGATTATTATTTCAACTTTGTTTGTCTCAACCTACACATTTTTCAGGGTCGGCAGTAAAACGCCAAAAAATCGATATTTTATATAATTCTCACAGTGTAATATTTTTTCCAAAAAAATATGATTTTGATGTAAATTCGAGCAAAATTTAGAAAAAAGTAAATTCGATAATTTTTTTTGATGAAAATTTGACGAGAAAATCGACAAAACGTATATTTTTCTTGAAAAAAGGCCATTTTAAGAATAAGTTATTCTGAACTTTGTTTTTACATTCGAAAAAATATTTTAAAAAACGCAAAATTTGATTGCGAACAAGAATATCAGCATTTTTCAAAAGAAAATTCTTTTACTGTATATTTTCAAAAAATTGTAATATTCGATTTCCAACTCATTTTAAAATCAATCAAAAATTATTGGAATTTTGCTGGAACTGTTCAAAAACTGACTTGGTATTCTTATGAGGCATGTCCGAAGGACGTGGTTGAAAACTTTCTTATTTTACCAAAAATGACATTTATGATCTTTTTTTGACATTTTTTCTCGAATTTGAAATATTAATTTTCTGAAAAGAATTTTACGAATGAAATTTTTATGGTGGAGTAATTTAACTGATTGGGTTGGCCGTAACAACACTGTGATTATATTTCGAAAATAAATTCTGTATTATATTTAAAATGCCGGGAGAGATGTTAGATCCCAATATTTTAGATTATCTCTGCAATAATTTCCGATTTAGTCGATCAAAAGATACAACATTTTCCAAACACCGTACAAAATTGCACCTGAATCAAGGTCAGAATTAACGATTCTGATTGGTTGAAATTTCGACCAATCAAAATATATGTTGAGCATTAAATTGAAATTTTTGAGTTGAAACTGAGATTTCGCCACCGAGTGATCAAATTTTGATCTGCTTAAATGAAATGCGAACTCGATCACATTTTCAGACCGTTCAGTCTTCCAGTTATAAGTTGTGAATTTTTAAAGCCAAATAAAAATGGGTTGATAAAAATATTTGAATTTCAACAAAATTTTTTTTGAAGTTTAAAAATTTTCATCAAAAATAAAATCCCTTTCCTTTTCATCAAAGCCATAATTTGCCCCTGGAGTTATAACAGGCATATTCCAGTAACCTCCAAAATAGGCCGCCCATTGTGCAGCATAGGGACAAACTGGGCCAATAAATGCCATTGGGTCAGAGTTATTTTTAGCACGTCGAATTGCTATAAATTCCGAAATTTTAATTATTCCTTCTCGGGCACATTCCGAGTCCAAAAAATGAAGTGTTATATTAAATTTTGGGTCTTTTTTTGCTATAGCATTTTCCATCCAACGCATAGGAGGTTCAATTATTTTTCTGAATATTTTTGTAAACAAAAAATCGTCACGCTTTTTTCTGTGCCAGTTGGCACATAGACTGCTTTTTGATCATTTGGACCTGGGAATATACAGGTCTCACAAGTTTTTCCATTTATGTATTTGAAGAACTGGATAACAAAATTAATTTTTTCTTTTTATAGATTTTTTTCGAAAGAAAAATCAGAGTCTATGACAAGTGGCTCATGTAAAGAAGTATAATTCGAAGGAATGTGAGAGGTCTGAACCTCCATTTTGACCGTATATTTATTAAAATTTTACCTTTCAAATGTGTATTCTTCGCCAATCGGTGTGAGAACAAAAATATCAACATTTTGTAGGGCCTCCACTAAAATGCCTTCCAATAAGATTCCTCCAATCCAACCCAACAAAATTTTTTTAAACATATCCTGAAAAATTATTCATCCGAGTGTTTTTGTTCTGATCATTTGTTGGGTCTTTTATCAGTTCTGTCTCTGAATTATTCTCTCTTTTTGAGTTTATATGTTTTGTGTTGAAAAAAATGTATTTTTTGTTGTAAAGGTATTTGAGTAGTAACAGTTGGAGTCTCTCAAAAGACTCTCCAATGGTATTTTCCAATAAGTGATTCCGCGCCCAGGGGTGCTAATTATTTACAAGGCCACGAAAATAATTGAACACACAAATAATACAAAAAAGTACAAAAAAGGTCGGTTTCAAACTTCTTGAATTAGAAGACTTTTTCTGATTTTACGAACTTTTTGATAATGATGAGGAATAAAAAAATCATTATTCAAGTTTTTTGGACTCGAGAGCGACTTAGGCTAGAAACCGAAGAAGAGAAATTATTTTACTTAAAAACTGATAGTCACAAAAATTTTCCAACAATCTTTGATGATTTTCGGAAGGGTTTTTCATTGCAAAAATTATGATTTGTGAATTCGGCTAGATATCGGCATCAGATTTTCTAAGCTGAGCATTAAGACAGAAAAAAATAAGCTCAGCTTAAAATCGAGTCACAGAAATTTTAATTATTTCTAGCCTGATACAAGACTAGAAACACTTAGTTCAGTAGCCGGGGTCTGAAATTTACACTCTGAATTCCCCTCTTTTCTCATCGAAAATTGTCCTTTTCTATAGATGCTCATCGAAATTTTCTAAAAAATACGATTTTTAGTATAATAAGTAAATAATTTGTAGTTCAATTAAATGGTTTTTATGTAAAATCTAATATTTAATTTCCGGAAGCTTGTACGAATCAATTTTAACAATTTCCCTACAAATCAGCTTTAGAAAGAATCAGCAGAAAAAAGTAATTTGTTTGAACCATGCTGAGCACCACTGTATTTTTTTGTATTAATTTGCTGATTCATTAAATACACGGATTTCCTCAGTGACGTATAGTTCGTTTTTGTTTTCAGTCATAAATAAAAAAGGATTTTCCAATTTTGAGACTTTTATAGTCAGCGTCTACCACTTTAATTCTATTTTTACACTAAATTTATATTGGAATATTAAAATAATTTGCGAGATAGACCGCAGGTTTTATGGTTTCTCAGGCCAAATTTGAAGCATAATATTTGTTTTACATTCTTTCCATTTTTGGACAAGAAAAAGATCAAAAAGATAAAAATAACGATTAACTCCAAAACGTCACCGAATGAATTAATTACCTATCAAAATTAAGGCCTTTGGCCAAAAGTCAAGCCTTGAATTGGTTTTTGACCTTGAATAGTAACTTATCGAGAATTTTTCAGGTTTTAATTTATTAATTGTTAGGCATCTAGGAGCTGTGTGAAATTATTGATAAAAATTTATTATCAGAACCGCCTGAGTTTCGAGTGGCCTCGAGTCGAGACCAAAAGTGATTCGTTGTACTAAATCCAATATCCTTTTTTTAACCAAAGTGAATGTTGAAAATGAGGGTAATCTCTATAGCGCGTGTTCGAATCCCACTAATGTTGTCTTAGTGAGCGTCTTGTGTATGACAATAGCGAGGGTGATCGATATTAGAAGCGCCAAAGTTGTTTGGCGCGTAAGTTACGCGGCGTAACCACTAAGGAAATCACTAAAACAATCACTGAGACAACATTAGTGGGATTCGAACACGCGCTACAGAGATTACCCTCATTTTCAAAATTCACTTGGTTGTAAAAAAAGTATACCAATTTCAGGACCCTAATAGGCTTTAATATGATTATTGAAGAAGATTAAGAATAACAAACAGAATACGATGGTACTTTTCTTCAAAAACAGCGGATACATAATTATATTCTGGCCTTAGAAAGTTTTTAACTAATCACTATCGGTCTCGACGCCACTTGGAACTCCCGCGTTGACAAACTTTGATACCGGATTTTTATGTTAAATTTATGCAAAAGTTTTTTTTGCAGAATTTTTTATTTTTAAAAATTGACATGTTTTGATGATCAGTTTGAATCAAAACGCCATTATGCCGTGTTAATTTTAATAGTAATTTTGACACCTATTTTAATAGTTAAATAGTTAATCATTGAATTTAGTGTGAAATTTATGGCGATTTACGTAAATTGCGGCTTTCGATGTCACTTAATATGTTTTATTGGTCACATTCCGGATCATCAAAAATTTCCTGATGGAACTGATAAATTTACAAAAAAAGTGTCTATTTTCTATCAAAATGAAGCAGTTTACTAAAATATACTGTATAAATTATACATATCCTTTTCTCAGCGGAACTCCATCTCAAAAACGCTTACTATAGCGCGTGTTCGAATCCCAATAATGTTGTCTTACTGATTGTTTTGAGTATGATTATAGGGAAGGATGCTTGATATTGAGACCGCTAAATTTGATCGGTTGGTATTACTCAAGCAATCACTAAGACAACATCAGTGGGATTCGAACACAGGCTATAGAGTTAGTAAACGTTTTTGAGATGGAGTTCCGTTGGGAAAAAGATATGTGTTATAAAATTTATACTCCCTTATTAAATGTTCGCAGACACTTTTCTTTGAAATGCATTATAAAAATCGGTGATTCAAATAAAAATATAACTTAATTTTTCTTCGGTTATGAGTTCAAATGTTATGGCGCGCCATGGCGAGTTGATTTAAAGGCAATTTTTCGACTAAGTCTCACTTCTGATAAATAATTTTCGACTTGATAGTGTAATAAAAAGTTGAAATAAGCCAGTTTTCAGGAAAGTCTTTTAAGTCCATTTTGTAAAAATTACATTCTAGAGACATCTGGGGCAAAACTATTTTTTTGAAGTGAAATTCCAAAAATCTTATTTCGATATTGGTCTGGAAATAATAATGTGTTCCGAAGAAATATTTAATTAATTAAAATAATGCCAGTGTGTCACTTTTATGCCGATTTGCATAATGCCATATTAACGCATAATGCCATTTTAAGATAGCTTAAAAACATTGATACCCATTTTTGAGTTTTGAAATTTCTTATTTCAAATCGTCCTTTATATAATAATAATCATCAAATAATTTCATTAAATTGAGATAAGTAACAATTTTTTCCTAAAAAACGTGATTTTTTCATGTTTATTTTGAACTTATTTTAAAATATCTTCTGATTCTCAACAGATATATCCGATCAGACAAAAATATGACGTAGTTCAGGCCACTGCGCTGTTTTTAAGATGACGATTTAAGACGATTTGAAATAAGGAATTTCAAAAATAAAAAATCGGTTTTTAAATGTGTTCAAGCTATCTTGTAGAGAATCTTTTTTCTAGTCATTTTAAGACTCAGGATTTTTTTTTTTATGTAAAATTTAAAAAAAAAAAAATCCGATTTTAAGGTCATTTTTCGTGATTTTACAAGGAGTAATGTATCCAGTTCCTAAAAAGGCGAGCCGTATGATGCTAGAAGGCTGATTTTTGGCAAGCGAAATTAAGCGTTTTTCGGTTCGACTCGTTTTTTTTGATTGAGGGTTCGGGGGACGAACCACAATTTGACCTCAAACGACTCGGTCAAAGTTCAAAGGTCAATATCAAGTTCATACGTATAGACTTGTGAGTACCCACCAAAAGAATCGGAGGGTCGAACATCGATTTCTCAGAACGTATTAGCAAACTATGGTCATATGTAACTGAGGTCGCTAGAGATCAAAAAACTTGGTCAACACCCCAAGGTCAAACCAAGCGAACTTTTTTTGCTCTCCCAGCGACCTTTCAGTTATCATTATTGACCCATAGTTGCTAATACGTTCTATCAGAAAGTCGCCCTCCGATCTTTTTGGGGTAACTCCACAAGTCTATACGATGAAAACTTGAGATTGACCTTGAACTTTTTGACCGGCTTTTTAAGAAGTCAATATTGGTCGCACGACCTCAATCAAAAGAAACAGGTATCCGAGAACGCTTAATTTCCACTGGACACAAAATCAGCAGTCTAACACTTCATTACGGCTTCGCTAGAACTGGTCAGCATCTACCCTGTAAATCACGAAATTGACCCTTAAAATCGATTTTTTTTTGATGTCTATATCCTGTTCTTGCCAAAAACAATCTCTCTAACAACAAGCATAGCTGAACAAACATTACAAAGCCGATTTTTTGATTATTGTTGAATTCCTTATTTTCAATCGCCGTAACTGTCTGGGAAGCTACTAGACGAGTGAGGTACGTATCCCGTGGACCACGGGCCGTTGATTCATAAACCATCGCTTTTCAGCAATCAAATGTAGTTCTCCATAATTTAGCGATAAAAATTTCTAAGAATTCCGAAATTTTTTCTTCGGCTATACTTTTAATCCCTTCAACTTGACCATAAAAACCAAGGTCTTATCATCATATCCATATGAGTTTCGTAAAACATGCGCGCGCTCAAAAGTTAGAGCCTTTATAAGGCTCTGGTGTCTCTCCGCCGGCAAACTTTTTCTATGCTTCCGACGGGTAAATCGAATTACATAGTTAGTGTTTTAACCCCGTCCGGTGGCCTACAATTCTCTGCCCGTAGTTGTCATTTGCGTCCCCGATGGCGCAGCGGGCGGCTGATTGAGCCATTATAACACCGGATACGCAACTTGATTATCAACATATATCCCAAGTTTTTCAATGATAATCATATTATTCAAAGTAATTCTCTACAGTCTTTAAAACAATTTGATAAAAAATTCTCATAAAAGTATCAAATGTGACATAAGGAAATTAAAAACTCTTCCTCATTTTTGCCGATTTCTCAGAAACAAGATGCATAAATAACACGACATCTTAGGGTCAATTCTGAGCATATTCTCATATTTCAAATATTAAACCGCCACCCAATTTGAGTATGCATCCTCGCCAAATCAACAGGAAATGTTTTCTCATCACCACTTCTTCATGTAAGAATTATTCTTTAAAACAAGGATTAGTCTCCGCGCATGAGAACAAACACTTTATTCAATCTCTCCTTTTTCGTCTCACCTACGCCATTATATGTAACTCGAGTTTTCCCTCCCGGGCAATGTTTTGGATCACTCTCAGAAATGCTGCTTATTTTTGAAGGCCGAGAGGCCAATTTAAAATGCAAATGAAAGATGCTTTAGGAAATTCCTGGACGCAATTCTTTTAAGGGTCTTCCCACGTGATTCTGAGTAATTTGGAAAGAAAGGAGACATATACAAAAGTAGATTGTTGTAAAAGTCCCTGCAAACATTACGTCAAAAAAAATTCCCAGAGGTGCAGCACTCTCAAACCGTTTTAAAAGGCATTTTTCTCTCATTCACCACAAGTCAAAGTCCGATAAATTCCACGTTTGACACGACATAATTCAAAAATAAGGTTTAAAACTATGTCATAGATAAATCCTTAATTTCTCGGAAAAATCAAGATCACGTGTACGTGCTTTGGAAATATTTCTATGTTCAAACTTCTAAACATTAATGTGTTAATCTGGCCCCCCCACAGAAGTTTTTTCCGGCTCGTAATTCTGATTCACTTATCTTGTTTACTTCCAACGCGAAACCTTATTCCCTTTATTGACAAGGGGTCCGACGTGACCGTTTTTCGGTCTTTGGTGGTACATTGGAGAAAACAAGTCTTAACACAACTTCTAAAGCAACCACTTCCAGTCGTTCTTTTCACACAACCATTGATTTAAGTAATCGTCTTGAAACACAAAACTAGTACTATTATTGGCCAACCTTATTCCCTTGAATAATCGGTCCACGTGATCACATTAGGGGCTTATGTGTAATGAAGAAAAGTCTTAGAATTTTTTCCTGGTTCCCGCCCAAAGGCTTTTTTTTGATGATTTAAATTTTTTTTTTTTGCAAAAAAATTAAGTAACTTGTAATACAGTAAAAATTTTCGAAAAAAACGCACAAACGTCAATTATTCAATAGTCGATCGATCACTTGTAATTTTCAATTCATACAGTGATTAAGGGTCTAAATTGCGATTAAAGGCTATTGCGGGCCATCTGATGGGCAAAAGACAGCTTACGGGAGTAACTTGGGTTTCGACCGCGAGTTACTTGTAGACTCGATTTATGGCGAACGCGTCGCCATAAACAAGTACCCATTTAATCGCATTTTATACGACGCTTTATCATTAATGACAAGATCAGTTATAGTTTATCGATAAAACTTTGAACAAATGACGTTTGTGCGTTTTTTTTTGAAAATTAGTATAAGCAGTACTTATTTTTTGCAAAATTTTTTGAATCACATATTAAACCTTTTCAACCATCGTGATCAAGAAAAAAATCTAAGACATTGTTTTCCATTAATCACATAGCCCGAAATGATCAACGTGACGCGTATCACTTTAAAATAAGGTCGTAAAAATAGTACTGTTTTTTTTCAAAAATTGCTTAATCACTTTTGAAAAAATAGTGATCAAATACGGGCCCGAAAAATTTTTTGGGCCAATAAACACCTAATTTAAGAGTTTTGGAAACATAAGTAATATTTTCCCCAAAACACGTCACGTGATCGTTATTTTTTTCGAGGAAATAATGATTATCTATGACATATTCAAACCTTACCTTTGAAAGTGTCACTGATACGTTTATTGGACTTGGTTGATAATGGGAGAAAAAAAGTTCTTAAAAACGTCTACATTCAATCCAAAAGTTTATTTTTATGTATTTAAGAACTTTTTCAAAATTACCGTATCAGTACTATGCTTTTTTTCAAGTCCGAATTCTCGAAGGACCTTAAAAGATGATAAAACTTTTAAGACTTCTTATTCCATTACAAGATAGCCCGAAAATTGAAATACTCATACATAAAAACTCAGTGAGAGGTTCATGCGGAGGCGTGTCTTCTTTCTCTCTCTTTCTTATAACGAGAAATAACATTCCAGAAATAATTTAGAGGTCATATTTACTAAAGAATTTTTGTTGAAAAACAATATAATTATTTTTAGAAAGACGAGTAAAAACATTCGAAATTTTATTATGAGGTGTTTAAGATATAATTAAGGAGTTTAAATTTCATTCTTATTATTGCACCTTTTGGGTAAACTGGAGGTAATTTCTTCGCAACTTTTTGTTTTCTTATCTCAATAAATGCCTTTTAATTCGTTTATAAACAATGTTTTAGTTTTTTTAATTGTATAGAAACATTGGCTGATATATTTTAAGCCTATTGAAAAATATGTTGAAATAATGGAAAACTTGGTAATTGGTTCGAGTTATATAAGTATGGAGACGCGTCGCCATAATCGAGTCTGGTGGAGCGAATTCATGTCTAAAGTCTACGAGTTTAAAGATGACCCGCCGCTCCGTATAGACGCGTGCAGCGGCCTTTTATTAAATGCCAATTACTCTATATGGTTTTCATCGAGGGACCTATCATAAAGTCTCCGTGTGAAAAATCAGAAAAATTATCTCGCCTTATTGATCAAAAAAAATTGATAATAAGTTTAAAATAAAGTATAGTTATTTGGACAATGAAACACGATATGAGGATATTAAGCCTCGTGATCGTTGGCAATCAGCGCGAAGTAGACTCAATATATTGAAGAATCATCATATTTATTTGTATAATACTGTCCTAACTTTTAGCGCGGCCACAATTTATTTTGGCGCTATTATGTAGAACACAGTCGGAGGCTTACAAAGAATATCACAACTGATTAGTCGGGAAAAATTTTGTTAAAAAAAAGTTAATTTGTTAAAAAATGACATTTGCAATGTTGACCACCCTAAGCCTCTTTTTCGATTGAAAAAAAGAAAAGTACTTCTGGATGTTGTAACTTGTCCTGTGATTCATTTTCCGGGGTGCAAAAGTACTTTTGAGCAACGTTTTTTTTTCAAGGCAATCAGGAACCGCCAAAAATTGAAAAATCCCACACTGTCACTTGAATTACATATATCAACCTTAAAATAAATACGATAAGTCTGTATTAATCTGCTTTTAATTTGGAAAAATACCCATTTTTTATAGAAATTCGTGATTTTTCATCATTTTTATTATATATTTTCTAAAAAGAGATAGTATAGATCTAAATCGGATTCAAGTTAGCCGTAGGGCAGAGTACTTGGGCGTGATACCCATAAATAAGTTTGAGAGACTACCATGGCACGTATCACGTGATATGCTACACCTTGGTTTTCCAACTATATTTTTAGAAACTAAAAATCAATAATTCTAGAAATTTGAAATAATTGATGCAAAATATAATTTTCAACTTCCCATTTAAAAGTAATTGGAGCTTCAACTACCCTTGAGCTTTCCTGTAGAACAACGTCCAAAGTTAGAGCCGATATAATCGGCGTCTGGAGCCATTACTCGAGACCTTTAGACATGAATCTGTACCGCAGACTCGATTTCCGGCATAGTGACCATTCTTATATCGGAGCCAATTAAGCAAGTTCATTATCACATAATGTTTCAATAGCTATAAAATAAATATTCAGTCCAATTTGCAATAGAATTGGAAATAAAAATAAAAAAATTCCCGATGAACAAAAAGGCATTTAATGAAGATGAAAAAAAATTCGCGGAATGTACCCCGTGACGGGCTACAGTGCAATAATATACGAATTTAAACGTTTACTTATAATTATTGAACTAACTGTTAATTAAACTTCAAAGGGTTTTCCTCTAGTTCCATCTAACAATTATTATATGGTTTTCAATCAAAATTCTGCTCGTAAATTGACTCTGAACATTATCTGTTTAATAATATGTGTTGTTCTTAAACCAAGAGATGAAAGTCACGCCTAACGCGTACTCGCCTACTCGCCTAAACCTTTCATTCATTCTAAAGTAATAATTTTTCGGAGTTTCGCCATCTAGAAATGCTCTGTTTTAACCGGAGGCGCAATTTTTCAAATAATGCAAACACAAAAACTTGAAATAAAAAAAACTTAATCGGTAATTATTGATTAATCAATTATCAATTATTGATAATAAGTGATGCAGAGATTAAAAATGACTGAACGACCTCGACGTTGGAAATGCTGGTCGATTTGATGCAACAAGTTATTGGCAGATTATGGAGTAGTGAAGATGAAGAAACGAAGACTTTACTATTGATCCGGGACCGGAAATAGATCCATCTGAAGAGAGAATTGCCTAAGTGAGAGCGAAGAAATGGAAACAATCTGATGAGCCAATTCCGACTTTTGAAAATAATCCTATGGAAGAAAACCGAGCAGCCGGAATGGATACCAAATGGCAAATCAAATGGATATAGATTATTTGGGAAATGGTATTTAAGTGGAGTGAAATTACCACATGAAAAATGAAGATTAATATCGTCAGTTAATGAAACATTCCAAATCCCGAAGTTCCATTGTTCGAAGTTCAGGTTTCGAAGTGCCAGTAATCAAAATACCGGGCGGTCTAGGAACGAAATTCGATTGTTCATAAGATGAAGAAAAAAATAACCCCTTTACATTTAAGCAAGGATTAATAACAGCATTATAATAGTTGAAAACACATACCTTTTTTCGACAAAAATAAAAATATGGCCATTTTTATTCAAATTAATGTCAGTGCAGAAGAAGTGACACAAAAAGCGCGAGAAATGACAGACGCGGGAAATCCGTGTCTTGGATAGGCCGACAGGCGGCCTGCTGTCTCACACCATCGCTTCAAAATCCCTATTTTACACCACCCTTATATCGTTTTCCAAACGAAGCTCCATCTCAAAAACGTTCACTATCACTCTATATGACACGTTCGCTTAGTTTATAAAAGGCCTGGTGAGCAACAACCAGCGTAGGTGTGTAAATGCTATAATATATGAAATTTGTAGGTAAACGTGAGGCGTGCATTTCCATTTCTTTATGCGTATTGTAGTTATTTGATGAATAAATAAATTGAATGTGTGAACAAAGACCTTAATTTCTTATACATGTATTTGTTAGCGTAACAATTTAATATTTTACCGCCATGCCAAAAAGTTCATAAAATTTTTTATGCTACCATGAATATTATTTTCCAACCAAAAGTTTTATTGTCAAAACAATATATTTTGGGCCAACTTATTTCTTGGAATATATGCGGTCACGGTGATCATTTAGCGGGCGATACTTTTATGTAAAAAAGTCTAAGAAACTCTTAACAATTCTTTTAAGGGGTCTTCGACATGATTTTGAGAAATTTCTGAAAAAAACCATTGTACCCGAATATACAGTTTAATTATGGTTGCCAAATTACGTCAAAAATTCCAGGTCAACGTCAAAACGTTTTTAAGACTTTTTTCTCATTACAGGAAGTCTTGATACCAATCACGTGCGAAATAATCCAAAAATGAAGTTTAACAATATGTCATAATAATCTTTATTTCTTGTGAGTGACGTGTTTTGGAAATATTATTATGTTCAAAACCTCTTAATTAGGTGTGTATTAGTCCTCAAATTTTCGGGTAATTTCAGACATGGGTACTTGGCCACCATAATTACTTTTTGAGGTACGTGATCGTTTTCGGACTGAGTGTAATGTACAAAGTCGTTAACTCTGAGGACCCTTCAGCTTCTGTTCAAAATTAGATCTTAAAGCAATTTTGGAAAAAAACTAGTACTACTTTTAAACCAACCTTATTCCTAAATATACGGTCCGTGAATTCATTTTGGGGCTATAGTGTAAATGGGAAAAAAAGTCTTAGAATTTTTTTTCTGAGTCACGAATGAAAGGTTTAATTTTGTGATTTAAACAAAATTTTTGCAAAAAATCAGTACTGTAATACAGTAAAAATTTTCAATAAAAAAACGACAAACGTCATTTTGTCTTCAAGTTTTATCGATAATTTATAACTGGTTCCTTGTCATTAATGTTTAAGCCGTCGTAAAAATCGATTGTAATGGTGAATGGTCACTACTTCTGCCGGAAATTTTCGAGTCTACGAGTTAAGGGAACTTTTTTTCTGTCATTCCAGGCTAACTTAAAGGAGCTTAACTTATTTATAACCTTCTAGCTATTATACGTCCCAGCTGAAGAAAAATGGTTTATAGTTATAAAAGTATTTTATAACTCGTTTGAGTTATTTTTAGATTAATAATCAGAAAGCGGACGGAACCGGATCGACGACTTCCTTAATTATCTTCTTAACAACACTTAGAGTACTTTTGTTTCAATAAAAACTTCCTTTCTTGATTTCGTACATAAATACATAGCCGTTTTATGTGACTAGCAGCCATACTAGCAGCAGGATACAGTGATAACCGTACCAGTAGTAAGTTTACTTGCTTATTCAAAGACTTATTAGGCCGATGTCGATTGAGCATATAAGCCCCATGTGTTTGATGTAAAAATTTTAAACGTCCATGGAAACTTTTTTTATGGGTATTTTTCAAATAAATCTAAACATGTTCTTTAGAAATTATCTTCAATGTATGATAATACAAAAAAGTTTTGTAGATTAACTACACCCATGAACGTTTGCTGCGATATCTACCTAAGGTTAGTCTCTGGATAATCACAGCCAAGAATTTCCTGAGCGGGCAAACTACCCGAACAAGCCATCATACCATTAGCAACAGCGAAAAACCTAAGAAAAAATGGTTAAACTTTCAACCTCCTAGGGTGTAATGTTAAAATGGCTGAAATTTGAATATATGATAAACCGTTGCTTGATCAAACTCTAACACAATAAATTGTTCGCAAAGACAAATCGTGGACCAAACTTCATCTCTAAATATATTGAAACAAAAATCTGCATCCTTAAAAATTCGAAATGTGACGAATGCCTCTTTCCAATCAGAAACGTTGCCAAAAAACTGACGGAATTATTTTTTTACATGAGTTTAAATCTGGCTACAACTTTTACAAGTATGTCAATTTCAGCAAATTTCAAAACATAAAATAGAAGTGTAGCATCCAAAAATTAAAGATTTGTAACTAGATTAACGAATATCTACTAAAGATGCTTACCGACTTTTATCCTCAAAAGCCGTGACGATTTAAATAATGAATTTCAAAAGTCAAAATGGTATCGATGTTTGACCCATTTGTAGAGAAATTGTTTCTGTTGTCATTTAAGAACTATGGATTTTTTTGTTTATAAAAAATTTCAAATAATAAAGATTTTTCGGTCAATTTCGAGATTTTACAAGCAGTCTAAACCCGGATCTAGCGACGCGTATGAGACTAGAGCGCTATTTTTTTGGCCAAGTGAAAATTTAGCGTTTCTTAGGAGAACGGTTTTTAAGGATTAGGTCGGCGACTATTGGTCACGCTTAAATAAGCGGTCAAAGTTCAAGGTCCAAGTTCAAGTTCATCGTAGAACTTGAAAAATACCTCAAAAACCGGAAGGTGCAACTTTGAATGACGTAATAAGCAACTATCGGGTAAATAATACTGTAAGCGCTAGAGACAAAACTGGGTCAACACTCAAGGTCATTTCAAACATCGTTTATAGACTTGCACAGTACCCTCAAAATGACAAGGGTCGACTCTGGATAAACGATTACAACATGTGTCAATAATGTACTGAAAATCGCTAAGAGAGCAACAATGTCAAAAATTTGAAGTAAATTTTAAGGTAATTACTGTGACTCGAACAGGCAAATACCAGGCAAATAATTCTCGCTGACAATTTGCCGAATAATTTATTTAAAGTATGGCTGAATTATAGCCAAACAGGTGCGGTAAAGAGCAAACTTTGACAATGGATTTTTATAGCAATATCTATAGTTTCAGATAATTATTTCGTCTTTATAAAGATGAAAAATAAAATTTTAATAAAAACGGAAATATTTTCTCCATTTCTTCTCGTAGATTAACTATATATTCATTCTTTGATAATATGAGAGAAGAATCGATTTATTAATCAGGAATTAGATATTTGCTCGTAATTACATAAACAAAAGGGCCAATCATTGGCACCATATTCAATATTGGCCAATCATTGGCACCTATTCAATTTGGCCATAGAGCTTTGTTTGCGCGAACGGTTTGAATCAAATCGAGTTTCGCGCGTTTATTTTGAAGATAGAGAGAAATAAAATGGTCGAAGAATTGAAGCTTTCTATATGCATCCAAATCTCCATTTACAATCCGTGGAAATTTCGTAACAAAAGGTAAGTTTTGTACAGTGCGCAGAATTTTATTTACTTTCAGGCTTTAGAGAAAAATTAAAATTGCTTCTTTGGGACACTTAAGGGTTGTGAGTGACGATATTGAGAGTAATTAGAATACTTTGTGATGGACCTTTTCGTAAGAATATTGCGTTTTTGTTAAGTTCCAGGATTTTTCTGAATTTTTAAGAAAAAAATCGGGGTTGAGATAAATTAAATAATTTTCTTAATCCGTTTACCATAGAACATTAAGTCGAAATACTGCCAAATCGGTAATTTCAACCTTTAAATATTTTTCATTCTAAAACAAGTACAATTTTTACAAAAGCTAGAAATTCACAAGTCTTTTCTGAGACTTTGGAGAAAAAAAAAATCGGAAAAAAGCTGTGTTATATTTATAAACCAGGCTTTGCGTAAATTTAATGCAAAAGTTTAAATTGTCTAAATATTTTCAAGGAGGAGTAGTCTTTTTTCGTAAGCTCCCAAATAAGCTATTTGACCACTAGGATGAAATTTTGAATAAGAATGAGAAAGAAGTGTCTTTTTAGTGTTTTTAGTGACGCTACTGAAAATCTTTTTTGGGAGTTTTTAGACATAGAATAAACATATTGTTTTTCAATTTAAAATGTTTTTTTGACATGTTCGCCTTTAATTGCATCTTTAGGGGGTAGGTGTCGGTTTTTTAGCCCTTTATAGGATTGATTTATGAATACATTAATATCGGTTAGCGACTGCTTCAAGGATTCATGGTGGCAATAATAATGTACTTCGAAACAATCTAGAACAAAATCCCAGAATTTTTGAAAAATTCGAAATTTGTTCTTTAAGCATAAAACCGCTATTCTACCATGAATGAATTTTTTATTGGTGAATATGACCGCCTAAAACGATGCATGACATAAAAATTTCGAAATGTCTCAATCGAATTCTAGAATTTCAATTATTTTTAAGCAAAAATGTTAAACCTAGTCATCGAATTTGACGCTGATTGTTCATAATTCGATTGCTTGAGCCAACTTTTTGATCAGTAAAATACTCAGCTACATTTGGTGGTACTTGTTCTGATTAGAAGAACTTTTTTTTCGAACTTTCATTTCCGGTTCACTAAAAGTCATATGGATTACTGGACCTCAGAGTCAATCCTATATTTGAAAATGTGAAATCTGAGCAATGATTGGTTGATTCTTTCTCAACCTGACCAATGAAATCGGCCTATTCCGCAATCAACGTTTGATGGATGCTAATATATTCCGTTTTGTATCATTCAAATTTAGGATTTGTACTCTGAGGTCCGGTAATCATATTTCTAGAATTCCAGGATAAAATTCATAAATCCGAGCCAATCTATTTGACGACACTATATTTTTGTACATAGTTGAAAAACGGTCTTATTCTGAACATCCGTCTATAGAGAGTATTACTTTGAAAGACGAAAAATTGGCGTTCTAAAGTAATTCTAGAAAATACAAGAGCGAATTCAAAGGGACCGAACATATTAGTACCTCACTCTTCCGTACTCTGTGTGTAAATTTTCAGACCGCTTTGTATGTTGGGCTAATGAAGTATAATTTTGACAAACGCTTAGGTTTTTTACGTCAATTTGGTAAACACGGGCGATAATTGACGATTATCAAGTGGTTATCTTGTTTTGACAATCACTCAGAATACAATCAGCAAACTTTGATGATTTGAAAAGTGAACACCAATTTGGGAGCGATAAAAAATTATACGATTCATACAAAGGTTTAACTATTCTAGATAGGATCACCTGCCCTCATTATTTGCGTTCGTCTCTTGACGCTAGAATCAACATATCTCGATATATTATTGGTGACCAATATATTGTGATTAATTTGGTATGTGAGAAAATCAGAATGCGAAAATTGGGCGACTTGAGGCGAGTATCCTTTCAAAGGAAATTAAAGACCTGATTTTTCGGTGCTCCGCGCCAGTCGCGCCTTCTAGGGAAGGCTCTCGAACAAAAGTCGAAACCAGGGAAAGGGCATCCGAGCAGACTTTTGGCTGATCGGATGATCGATTCGGGATCGGTATCGGAATTTCGGGCCTCAAAATTTTGCCTTATCGGATCGGACCCGAGCTGAAAAATTTGATCAGGGAATCGGCAGGCCCGATTTGAAATTGCTGATCGATCGAGAACTAGCTCGGTTTTAACATGATTGAAAAAATGCGTACATACTGAAACAAAGTGTGATTTGACCGCTACTGGAGGCTTAACTCGTAGACTCGAATTTCGCGGCCAAGTAGATGACGCATTCACCATTATATCGCAATTTTACGATGCTTAAACTTAATGACAAGCGATCAGTTATAAAGTTATCGATTATACTTGAAGACAAAATGACGTTTGTGCGTTTTTTTTTCAAAAATTTTTACTGTATTACAGTACTTATTTTTTGCAAAAAATTTTTTAAAAACACTGCACAAAATATAAGCCTTTCATCGTGATCAGCGAAAAAATTCTAAGACCATTTTCCATTAATATACGGAACATGATCACGTGACCGTATACTTTTAAGATAAGGTTTGTAAAAGTCGTAACTGCGTTTTTTTTTCCAAAAAAATTGCTTTTAAATCAATTTTGAAAGAAGATGAAGTGGTTTTTCAGAAGTTTTTAAGAACTTTTTTCCCATTACAAACACCATCCAAGAGCGATCAACGTGACTTCAAATTAGGAAATAGGTTTGTGAAAGAACAATATGTGATACAATTACGTCCAAAATTTTTTGAGTACTTATTATTACAAATTACTGTATATTAGTCATATATATTTTTCAAAAAGTAACTGCAAGATCATGCGAAACCCCGTTAAAGAATCGTAACGATTTTCTAAGACTCATTTCATTACAGTATGGCTCCGGTTTAAATAGAGCATTTCCAGAAGTCAGAAACTTTGGAAAAAAAATGATAACAAATGAGACGCCTACTTGATCGCGACTAAACGTGATGTTCTCTTTTTATTTTCCAACACAAGAAATTAGATTCCAAAATAATTTAAGAAAAAAGTCATTATACTAGAAGAATTTTGGAAGAAACATATTTTATGTTAGACAGAACTGATAGAAATTTTTGAAGTTTTATATGAGGTAATTGCCAAATATAATTAAGGTTTAATTTCATCTCATTATTGCACTTTTATAAGTGAGTGATGAGTAAATTTCGGCACTTTTTTGTATTTGCTTTCCTTATTAAATGCCCTTTAAATTCGTTTAAATTTTAATTTTGTTATTTTTTTGTATGCAAATTGGCTCGGAATATTATTTTAGCTATTGAAAAATGTATGTTGATAATGAACTTTGCTTGATATGGCTCGATCTAATAGAAATGGTCATAGTTGCCGGAATCGGTCTGGTACAGATTATGTCTAAAAGTCTACGATTTGAAGGCGCGGAGTTTTTTTTTAAATTGAAATAGAACTTAATCATGTCTTCAATAACAGTAAAATTGCAAACTTTTAAATAAATGGAAAATTTTAAAACGTTTCATTTTTAAATAAGTTTCTATTTTCATTAAAATTTCGTGATAATTTATTGGCCACTTTTTTTCAAATATACAATTTTAGAAATTTCCATATATGGTTGATTAAGAATGTTCAGCGATAAACTGTTTTATTTTAATTAAAACTTCTCGAATTTTCTTGAAAAATAAGAAAAATCAAATCTTAGTTGAATTTTGAAGAAAACGTCCATTTTGAAAAAAAGTTTCTATTTTACACAGATTTCAAAAACTATCAGAAATTTTCAAAGATTTTCTTAACTTTCAGTTTTTGAAAATTATTGAAAATTCAAAATTTTTATCAAATTTAAGAATGTTTTCAAATTATGAAACACACTACAATTTACTGAAGAAATTTTAAAATCCAGATGAATGTTTTTAATTTTTTGGGAAAATTGCAATTTATTGAGAATTGTCAATTACGTTTTATTTTCTAAAAAAATTCTCAAATTTTCAAAATATTTAAAAATTGTTGAAAAACTTTTAATTTTTCTGATAAAATTTCAAAAGTTTTCAAGAAATTTTTTGATATTCAAAAAAATTAATTTTAAACATAATTAAATTTTTGAAATGAAAAAAATTGTCCAAATTACTCAATTATTACAATTTAACTCTCTTTTAAATTAATTGTTTTTTTATTTATTATATATGTCGTTTAAAATTTCACTTTTCAATTAAGTTTGAAAATATTTTGAAATTGAGTTAATTTAATACTTTTCCTTGAAATCAAAATAAAGTTTAAAAAAATTTCGAATAAATATAAAAGTTTTCTTGGGGCAATTCTT